>WTSP01001640.1:11411-101022 GCA_025331215.1 Actenoides lindsayi | reverse complement strand
ATACAAGCCAGGATGCCATTGGCCTTCTTGGCCACCTGCACGCACTGCTGGCTCCTATTTAGTCGACTATTGATCAACACTCTCAGGTCCTTTTCCAAGTTGCAGCTTTCCAGTCACACATCTCCAAACCTGTAGCTTGCCATGGGGTTGTTATGACCCAAGTGCGGCACCCAGCACTTGGTCTTGTTGAACCCTTCAAGGAGCAGCTGAGGGAGCCGGGGTTGTTTAGTCTGGAGGAGGCTGAGGGGAGATCTTGCTCTGTACAAAGTGACCCACCCAGTGGATGAGGGAAGAGCTGTGGACATTGTCTACCCGGACTTTAGTAAAGCCTTTGACACTGTCTTTTTGAAGGAGGTCGTGTTAGTCAGGCAGGAGCTGCCTTTCGTAAACCCATGCTGACTGGGCCTGATCCCCTGGTTGTCTTGTATGTGCCGTGTGATGGCACTCAAGATGACCTGCTCCATAACCTTCTCTGGCACCGAGGTCAGACTGACACATCTGTAGTTCCCACCTCTTAGTGCTGGGGGTTTGCTTTTAACTCTTGCCCCAAACAGCTGCTTGCACTTTTGGTGGGGTCTTTTTTAACAATAGCAGGAAATATTTTCTTGGTGTTTCACTTTTTATTACAGCATTGACAACATTTTCTGTGGTGAATTTGTGTTGAGAAAGTTCTTCAAATGAATATTGGCTTAATGTGAGTGCCTAACTTTTTCCCTGGGGCAAAATAGTATGTTTTTCAAGATATTTTGCAGTCCTTTTCTTAATATTTTTCTCTAGTGAAATCCAATATAACCAGTCCTTATTTTCTGGATTGCCACTTCTCTCAGCTGCTCTTCTCTTTGGAGAGAAAAAAAATGAGAAACAGGCTGAGGCAGGAGAGACTGAGGAGAAATAAAAAAAAAAAGACTCTCTCAGGGATAAGTTGTGCACTTTTAAATTGGTACATTTGGGAACCTTCAAAAAAGGAAAGTTTAAAGTATGTGATATCACACATCCCTTCTTCTGAGAGTCTCTAATGATGCGTTTTCAATAGCATTTTAAATTCAACCTATAGTGTATCAGAAAAAGATAATTATCATTCTGAGGTTTTAAATTGCTTCCCAGAAATATCCAGTGGGGAATGCTTGTCTTTTTAGGGGTGAGTGGAGGATGGCAACAGGATTTTGCAGCAGCTCTTGCCATTTTTTCAGCTGGTTTTCACTAGGATGTGTTTCTCAAAACCTGAATTATAGCAGGGATGGTGGGAAGGTGTTCCTTGGCAGTGTGCTCTGGGTCAAACACAAAGTCTGACTCTGGATCACTGTGATTTAGGAAGTTTAGAGACTTGAGCCCAGGTACCTCCTTTGGGCTGTCCTTTAAGAATTTGGTATTTTGATGGCAGACTGAATGCCAGCTGTTTTAGCCAGTGCCTTGTGCTATGGGGATGAGTTTTAAAGTTTTCCTAACTCCACATAGACTTATTTAAGTGCATGTATTAAATAGCTGCAATAGGATTGTATTCACAGAGAAGGCAAGATGAGCAACATTCACATCTGTATGATATTCGTGGTGTCTGTGTAAAACAAGAGTAGAAATACTGGCAATTCTCTGTATTCACTCATAGATGGCACTAGAAATTCTTGGAATTCCTTTCTTCAGAAAGTAAGTAAAATAATTTTTACTTTTCTACCAATAGGTGGAACTAGCGATGTCTTTGCTACTTACGGCCTGACAAAAGCAGGGATGCTTTCCTCTTCCTAGCTATATTTAATTAAATAGCAAAATGCAAATAAATAGTCCCCTGCATCCCAATTTTCCCACCAACAGCTCTCAAAGAGCAACCCTCTCTTCTAAAATGAAAAACAGTGTTGAGTTTATTTCAATATAGAGCCAGAGCAGGCTTACAGAGGCAGAAGAAGGAGTAAACGTGATTTAGAAGGCAGGATGCTGGCATTCTCCCTTTCCCACCTGAACAAGCTGGAGAGCCAGATAGCTTACCCTTAACTCTCATTTTTGTAAATCTAGCTTTTCATTTGAAAGCAAACTTTGTATGTGGTGCAGCACAGTGACCATGCTGCCTGGCAGCTGTTCTCAAGAGTTCTCTCCATCCTTATCAGTATTCTTGAGATAATGCTAAATACATGAAAATTAGGGCAAATGGTCTAATTTCATTGCATTTAAATTAGGTTACATTCACCTGTGATAGCTAAACTTAGGTATTGGCCTCCTTAGTCTTCCAGCATTTTTACTTCCTATATAATGCAGATGTTGCTGTTTTAATTCGAAATGATCAAGTATGCAGGGCTGATGGCCTCCTAGATTCATATTACTGAAATGATGCACTTCAGAAGCAGGTGAATGAGGCACTGTCCAAAATGAAAGGATGTACTGAGAGCCCCTGAAAGGGTGAATAAATCTCTTATTAATGTAGAGCAAGGATGCCAGGATGAATGGGGCTGTGTGTGTATCTGTTTGCCTTTTGATGAGCTAAATGAATTAGGCAGGCTCAAAGGTTTATCAGTTCCCTTTCTGGGCTGAGTGAGTTTTTCCTCTGGCAGAATAAGGGAAGAGACCAAAAAGTCATCAGCTGTCTTTTTCTCACCTCATGTTCCTTGGTTGCCTTTCAGTGATGACATGTACATCTGTGTGTCCATGAGGAAAAATAAATAAATAAATAATAAAAAAAAGGCCCTGAAATCTGAATAAGCAGGAAAATAATTTCTATTTGTAAAAGTTAATAGAGCAACTCAGCAAGCCAGAAAGCTACCAGATCCTCTGCAGCACTGAAAAAAACCCTCCTCTCCAGCTGTGTTCCCACCATATAGCTTAGTGGTGCTTAAATACCAAACACAGGGGCTTTATGCACAGGACAATTTATAGATCGCCCACTGCTCCCTGCTACATATCCTTTTCTGTCTCCCAGGGGACATGAATAATACCAGTGACAAAGCTTTTTTGCATCTGTCTGCCTCACTGTGCAGGCAGGACACGTAGGGGTTTCCCAAGTTATTCTCCTGTTAAAGAAGCATTGCAAGCCCTGGAAATACTCACATCTGCCTTGGCAAGCTTTCCTGTAGGGTCATACCTGGGGGGAAATGCCCTCTATCAGTGGGGACAGCTCACCCCCCACACCAAAACAGTCCAGAAGAGTCCTCTTTAGTAACTCAGATGTTTGGCTCCCAACATATGTATCCGGGGGGAGAAGAAAGTGATAAAAACCACTGGCTTGAATATAACTTTGACATAGAGAAAAGTTTTGGTTTAATTTCTAAGTGCTCACCCTCTCTTTCCTAAGAATTATTTTTCTTAATAGCCTTTTTTAAAAACTGCATTCTCTGTATTACCTTGAATTTTAGCACTACCCCTGTACCTGATACCTGTAATACTTATTTGCCTGTTTTCATTGCCTATAGCAAAAAGAAGAAAAGGAATGAGGAGTGAATAATATTGAGGAATAATTAGGAGTTTTCTTGTTTCTAAGGACAGTAAAGCTGGTAGGCCTAAACATGTCAATATACTTAACAAAAGCATGAGCTCTGTGCTACTAAGGGCTACAGTTAACTGTTAATTTTACAAAGCTCAATAGCCTAATTAGCTTACTTGACCAGGCATTTTTTTGTTTGTTTGCTTCAGTTTTCTTGTCTGGATTTCTGTGCAAAACTGCTCCAGAACTTTGCCTTTTTGATAGTTAGAAAACTTTCGTTTCCATCGTGCTCATTTATGGCTACTTTATTCTTATTATAACTCTCTCTATATAGAATTATATATATATATATAAACCTCTTTATTCTTATTATAGCTCTGTAACTCTTATTATAACTCTCCTCTTAGAGTCTGTTTACTTTTCAGTGTGGAGCACTGAGCTGCTGCTGTCCATTTACACTCTGAGATACATAGGATTATAGTGTCTACCATGTTAACCTTGTTCAGAGAAGTTACACAGTGAGAAAGTGCATCCTCAGGCAGCACACTGGTGGATCTCAGCACAAGTCTTTCGGGTCTACTGGACACCCTAATGCTCCTGCTGCTCAGAAGACCAGCAGTCCTAAGCCAATACATCACTCTTGTACTTGCCTCATCACAGTCGTATTAGCAATGCAGGAAGTTTCCTTACAGAGATCACCAGGGAAGCAGTTTTCTGCTGTACAGATTGAATGGACAAAGGTTACCTTATCCGATGAAAAAAGTTATATTAATTTCAATACATTTCCTGTTCTGCCTGTGTAGGAACCTGCAAATTTAGCTGCAAAAAGTAAGAATATTTCTTAGCCCAGCACTGTCAGCCACCTAAGGGTTAGCAAGCTCAGCTAAAGGGAAAATATCTGGGTTCAGTTCTCCACTCTGCCCTGTTACAGCATCAGACTTAAACCCAAGTCACTCATTTCTTGTCATTCAGTGAGCAGCTACTTAATGGTTCCAGTAGGATTCATTGGTCAAATGGATTGTGCTCAGAATTCTCATCCTGAGTGTGAATAACTTTGCTGTAAAATGTTTCCATTTGGAGTGATCATCATGAATAACTGACTGTGTTGTCAAAACAAACTCTGCTGGCTCCTAATGAGCGACCAAGTAGCTCTTACACAAATGCATGCAGGGTAGGGACATTAAGTGTCAGGTGTTGATAAACATTTTCATTTGTAAATCATGAGGAAAGCTCATTAAACTCCTGACCTTACAGCACATGGAGTTCCCTCAGCTTCCCCTGAAGTCAAGGAGAAATGGGAGCTGCCTCCTCCTTCCCCAGTGGTGGGACACCAGCTCTCAAGTGACAACTTATTGGTGCTCTTTGTAAATGCAAAAATACCTGCAGGTCGGCAGCTGCAGGAAAACTACCTGAAGGTCAAGGGTTGCCTGTGGCCACATAGACCTTTGGCTAGATCCACATTCATTTATGAGGCATGAATCCACCAGAAACCAGTAAGAAACCTTCCTGAGCAATGCTCAAGAACAAGACCCTGTCCCAGCTGCTTAGTGTTACCATCCTCACACTGAGAATGACTTTTTTTTTCCCCATTTAAATGCTGCAGTAAATAGTAATGCAAAGGAAGAATACAATTCTGAATGAGACGAGGTGAATGACTGGACTTTTTACTTTTCATTTTTTTGTTCATTGAACTTGAATTCAAAAAGCTAAGTGGTTCTGGGACAAAGAGTCTTTTTATAGTTAGCTGTTGTATGAAGTGTGTTTTGACATTGATTCATTAGTTCTTATATGAAAGTATCAGTTTCTGCATGCAGTGTTTTAGAGACGTGCAGCAAAAAATCACAGGTCTACTAGGCTTTTTATTTTTTTAAAAAACTGCCTATTACTACTGCAATTTTTGCAGCAAGTAATATTTAACTGAGCGATGCTAAAGGGAAAAAAACCTTTCAGATTTTCAGATTATTTCATTACATTTATTACAAAATTTCAGATTTTAATTTTGTTAACTGTACCCTTAAGAGAAACACAGGTTTGTTCCTGCACTAACACTGCTCAACGGCTATAACACAGCTAGAGCAAATATGTAACCTGACCTGCTATCTTGTACGCATAAAAGAACCCCCGAAGTTATATAGTCCAAAGTCAAGCTGAGACGTTGTCCTGAGTGTGGGTATTACTGCCCCAGTAAACAGAAACTGAGGCTTTCGATAACCAGGAACATTATTGCTAAAGCGATAGAAGTTCATGGAAGCTGCAACCAGGGAGAATTTAGATACAGAATAATTAACCAAGAAATTATGATCTCAGCCAAGAAAGAAGTGCCAAGACTCATTCAACTAATTTCAGAGGCTTTTTTCATGGTCATTAAAAAGACAGATAGGAGAAAAATGATCTTATCTTTCATTTCTCCTCCCACTGTGCAGAAGAGTGATTGCCATTACTTTCTGAGCTGATTTGCCTCTAATTACATTCATTGGTAAAAAGACGGTTTAGGGTATAGAAATGAAATAACAAACCTGATTCGTTGGTGTCAGCTGTTCACAGCAACATCACAGGGAATTTGTGCACAAAGATCAAAGACTGGAAAGCCCCGGCAGCTGATGCCAGGGAGATAGGTACAGGATCAGGTCCCTGTCTCAGTACTCTCCTCATGGTCAAGCCTGACTCAACTGCTCTGCAGAATTACCTGGAAATTTCCAGGACTTCAAATCAACTGTGGTTTTTAATTTTTCTTTATTTTTTTTCCATCTAGGTTGATCTGAAAAATCACTCTGTGAAAAGGACTCTGTGATTAGACCTGTGGAAGTTGAACATGTGTGTGGGTGCTCCAAACTATTCACAGTGGCCGTGGGCTGGAATACAAGAGTGGGTGAAGTTTTTGCCGCAGAGGAAAAAGCATTTTAAAAATGGCAAATAACTTAAATAGAGACCATACCATCTTTGAACATTTTTTTGTTTCCTGAGAAATGCACTTCAGCTTTTTATTTTGTGAAATGTTTGACTTATAGACTATGCTGTAAAATGCTTTTTCATGGCTGAATCATATAAAGTTAAAATTAAATTTGATAACACAGAAATTAAAAAGATGGGCCAGATGGGAAAGCTGAGGAGGCACAAAATCACTGTGCAGTTGACAAGAGTTAACCAAAAAAAAAAGCCTCTTGACCCAGAATCGACATGTCTAAGTGCAGGAAGAGAGACAAAGCCTGCTCTGAGGGGGGAAAAAAAAAAGAGAATTACCACTCCATGAAGAGGCTGTGGACATTTTGGAGCTGAATCCTAAAATAAAGGTAGAAGTATTTAAGACTGAAAGCAACATGAAGGTGTTTCTTATTGAGGGCAGAAGATAGAAGTATGGGTAGACTTTAAGTTTTTGCTGGAACATGCTTATTTAGAAACTTGTATTTTCTTACCACTTCCTGGTAAGTCACGCTTAATAGGCACTGTCTCATTCACAGTTAAATTCTGCCTCCAGTTTGAAAGAGAAGGCAGCAGCTTTCCAGATGCTAGCAAATTTCTAAACAGAAGAGGGAAGAGAACTGCTTGCAGCTTCTGAGCACCGTGTGTGTTTGTAAAACTCCAAGGCATTTCTATTTTAATAAATGACAATGGAACACGAATAACAAAATGTCTGCAAAGCATGATTTTTCTGGGATCAGAGCGTTTTCCAACTGTTTTTATAATTCAGGGAAAAAAGCAAAGCAAAACTGGAAAAAAAAAAAGGGGGAGGGGGGGAAATAAAGAGGTACCACATGGAATTCGTAACGCATTAGACACGTAGCCTTGGTTCATGTAGCTCCCTGGATGACATGCCTGGCTGTCTCCAAAGGTCTCATGCTTGGAAGAGCTCTGCTAATTCACAGCTTGTGTTGGACAAAATTTGTGCAATTAGGGAAAGCCCTGGGCCAAGCTCCTCTGGATACAAAGCTCCCCTGGACTCATTTTGTCATGCGTTAGTGTGGAAAGGGGTAGGCCCAAAGCCTGTACGACACCTCACGGGCCAGGGACTGTGTGCTCCCCAGGGCAGGGAGCCTGTGACTGACTATACCTCCGAGGCAAGACCACACCAGGATGAACCTGTGCGTGTCCAGCCATGGAGTTATAAAATGGAGGTGGAGCCCTTTGCAGAGCTTGCGTGGCGGGCAGGAGCTCTGCCTTCCCTTGGCACGGTGCTTCCTGCAGCCTGGATGGGATGGTGCCTGCGGGAGACTGCTCTTGGCCGTGACACCCACGTGCAGCTACCTCCAGAAAGGAAAGGCCGTGAGGAACAAAAGGGAGTGAAACATGAAATTAAATTGTATTTGATGAATTTTTAATACGGCAAGACCAAGGAATCGAAGGCCAAAGCTACTTTCGCTAGAATACGGAAGTACGATATTTTGTGAAATGAAACCAAAGCTGGGATTTTAAAGAGCACGGTTTTGTGCTCCACTCCAGCGGCAATACCGTGAGTCACTCCTTTCAGTGAATAATAGCCCTGTGTTCCACTCCTTGGTGCATTCACATCATTTGCATTAATTTGTGAACGCAGCTCTCTTTTACTGGATAAGCTGCTTATCAAGGTGACATACAGACATTGTAGCTTCGCACAGAACCTGTGACAATTAGAACATTCTCTATTTTACCTATTTTCACTCTGGGAATGCTAAATATGGCAAATCAAGATAAAATATTGACCCATCTGTGAAAATAAATGTGATTCAGTTTGAAGAATAGGGCATTCTTCACAGAGGAAGAACGTGACATCCTTTTTTTAACCAGTGTTTTGCAGGCCTGAGGTTAATGTGCAGTCTGAATTTGTTTCTGCTGGAAAGGGTCTTATCAATGTACAATAATTTTTCCTTTGAAGGCAAGAAGAAATCATATTTTTACCTTCAAACTGTAAGGTATGTGTTGAAATAAATAAGTGGTCTCACCTCTCCTAGATGGTTTTAGGAAGAGTGAAAGCAGTAAATTTAAAGGACTGGTGTTCTAACTGATGTTTTTTATTATCATTGTTTGTTTTCTACTTGATTAACTAGATCCATGTAAGATGGACAGATTATATCAGAATATTTCACTTCTATTGTGCCAGCTGCAAGAGAGGTCTTATTATTCCAGCCTTACAGGTAACATTGTTTAAAACATCTATGCTAAAAAAACCCCAACCCCAAACAAAAAATAACAAACCTTACCACGCCCCTCCCCCCTAAAAAAAGGTAAAACAAGGACCCAGTAGACTTTTTGTTTGGCTTACACATCTGTATTCCAAAACCAGGGAAAAAGATTTGATTATGCAGTCTTTAGAGAAAGCACCAAGGCACATATGCCAACTTTGATAACGAGAGGAAAGAACACTGAGATCACAGCCTGAATTTTCCAATATACAGTAGTGGTTTTTTTCCAAACCCCAAAAGACAATGTTTGGCCTTTTCTATTACTAACAAAATCAGTAGGAACTTCATCCTCTAAATATGCTTCAGTTTTCTTGAAAATTACAGAGAATAAACAGGGTATCCTGAAATTACCTCATCTGGGAGCTGCACCGTAGTGCTGAAGGGACGTGGGTGCAAACCTCCCCAGGTAATTCAGCGCAACGGTTCATGAAGTTTCCACGAACCTGTGGCTGTCAGGTGTGATTGTTCACTCTTTGTCTTATTCTGCACCAATGAACTTCCTACTTTATTTCATTGTTTAATTTGAACAAACAAAAAAAATCATATGCCAAGTTATTTATTCGTATGCTTGGTGTATTAGAGTCTGCCAAGCAAGTTGCTGCTGACATATTCCCTGCAATCAGCAGGTTCCTCGGAGCTCCTTTCTCCATTGTCCTTTCCTTCCCTCCCTGCCCCCAAGGCAGTATGCCCTTGGCCGGCAGCTGCTGCTGCTTCTGGCAAGGTGACTGAAGAAGCTGAGCCAGAGGTTAGGAGTGTTTTTTACAGCTTTAAAAATCTTGTCAGTAGGGGTAAAGAGAGGGGCATTCAAGACCTAGTATCCAAACACACTCAAGCTTGTCCATGGTTTGTAATTTATGTTTCATGTTTTCTCAAGATGCTGTTCCATCATGTTTCCCTTTCTCTAGTACCTTTTGATGGGCTTCACTCAGAGTCTTGGGATGGCCACCTTGTTTACTCCTTTATCATCAAGCCATTTACTGCAGCAGTGACTTTTGGCTGCTCTGACTCCACCAAGCCACTGCACTTCTGAGCAGCACTTACCAGTCAAGACAAACATGATTTTCCCTAAAGGTAATCTTTTGTTCTACAGTTCTTCTGGCTAAATAGCGTACTTGGTAGGTAAAATGCCTGGTGCATCCAAGAGGCATGGAGATATTTGAAAGTGGAAAAGAATAACCAGTTTTGTTCTTAGACTATTGATTTATTTCAATTACAATTGGGACTTTGGCTCTGAAGCACTGCTGACATTGAATTGGTTCTTGTTACTTTCTAACTTGTTTTTCCTATTGCTTTAAAACTCTGTTGCAACCAGCAGCAAGGTCAGACCTAAACCATGGAGCCGCAGCTGAGTACATCTACAGACCCTCAGGGCTACTGTCTGCCAAAGCCCCTGGGGTACTGATACTTAACTGAGCACCCAGTCACTTTACAGCAGGAGCTGAAAGTCTTGCAGGTCTGCTCTTGTGGACCTCATCAGAATTCACCAAATGATTCCTCATGCATTAGCCCTGGGCATTGTCCCTGCTTCTTTCCCAATCCTTGCCTCCCAGGCAGGGCTTAAGAGCTGCCTGAGGACAAGACTTAATACTCTGGGACTGTATTTGCATGTTGCTGACTGTCTGGAGAACCAGATAACCTCTGTCTCTCAGGGACACTTCCTGCCACCAGCAAGTCCACAGTATGTGTGGTGCTCTGTGCCTGTGTGAGTCGGGGGTACCTGACACAAGGGCACCCAAAAAAGACTGTGTTTTAATGTGGATGCCCCTGCAGTTGGCTACCAGGCTACAAATGATCTTCAGTTAAATTCTTCAGAAACATATGTGTAAATTTTCCACGTTTATTCTCTACCTTGCTTTTTTATTTTTTTCCTGTTCAGTCAGTGTGGGTTTGAGCTTTTATATCCCAGCTGGCAGGGGTTTTGTTTGATGTTGCTAGTCATTCTAGTGGATTGGAAAAGACTTCCATGAAGGACGCTGTCTCAACGAGCAGTGTTGTTATTTATTAGTGCACACACATTTGCACACCCATCATGAAGGACAAGACGATTTCTGTCGAAGCTGGGAAAAGACAGCATGGGTATCATTTGTTCAGGCAGAGAGTAACCTTGGAAGAGCCAAGAGAGAATGAAGTTGCCTCACTGGATGGGGGATGGTAGGGAAATCTGATGTACTGAGCAAGAGCGAGCAGTATTTAGTGAATATTAATGGAGAGGAGGAGAAATCTCTATTTTAAGGCCCTATTCTTGTTGTATAGTACCTCTGCTTTCAAGGCATCATTCCCTGCTGCAAAAAGCATATATACATAGATAGATAGATACTCCTTTTATATAAACACATTCAGTATGACTGGTTAAGAATTTTGTATCTAGGCATATATTTGTATGACTATTATAAATAGGTGTGTTCAGTATTTATAATATTCTACATGTGTGTATTATTGTACCTATGTGTGCACCACACCATTACTAGTTTGCAAATTATTTGTATTATAAACTCATAACAGGATAAGGTTGTAGGAATTTACATATTAACAGGTAAATTCTGACTATTAGGAGTAGAATAAATCTTCTGCCTATTTAACAATAAGGCTGTGCTTAAGAGTGCAGCTGCAGACACAGGAGAATTCATTATTTTGCATTTCTTTGTAGTTTGTCAAAACTTTTCTAAAGGCACACTGTTTTTCTCAAAAGGTGCTGATTCAGCTAAACTGAAAAACTCTTGGTTGAATTGAAATAATTTGTTTTAATGCAATTGAAAGAAATTTTTTTTTTTCTTTTACCTGGTGGAAATGTAGAGGATTTTCTGAAATAAGGAATGGATTATGTCAGCTTTACATTTCCTATAAAATGACAGAATCATGTAACTTCTGGGTTACATCACTTCATCAGGTTGAAGTGTAAATTTTATTAGGTCCCATAGGGAATACCAGCATGTCTATTTTTCTGTCCTGGTTCTAACCAAGCAAACAGAACCTGGAGAAATGAGAATTTCCTAACGGTGTGAGAAGTGAGTTTCACTGACCCTAATCATCATATATTGAAGTTTGATTTGATGGAAAAAACAATAATGTTTCTCTTTGTTTCTGTGGAGTTTACATCCAGTGTAATGAGTGCTGCACCCCTGTCAATGTCCTTTGACACAATTTGAGTGCAGAATGAGACTGACTTGAAAGGAGAGTAGATGGATGTGAGCAACTCTTCAGAAGAGAGGAGAAACAAGCCTGAAGAGACATGCACAGAATCACAAATGAATGGTCCGTGCTGGATCAAAACACCAGAATTCAGGAGTTCCTGCTCCTTCCTCTCTTCTTGGGCCCCAGGGCTGAGCGATGTATTTTGGCAGCCATCCATACAGGTAGGGGAAAGAGAAGCAATTGCTGGCAGCTGACTGCTGAGGGTCACTTGTAAAACAGAAATGTAGAAGAGCTTACCTGGATGTATCTTTTTTTTTTTTTCCCCTCCTAATTAGGTGATTTGTGACTATATTCTTATCAGTGACCTTGTTCATGCATCTATAACCATTCTCATTAGCTTCTGAGTTATCCTTGGGATTTGCCTAATGAGAGTATGCGCTATCGGGACACCAACTGCATTGCACACTAGCCCTCACTGGTAATATGCTTTCCAGAGAGAACACAGCCTGTATGGTGCTGGCCAGGAGAGGAGAAAGAGGCTACATGAAATAGTTGTAATGTATTTTCCAGTGTTCTAATTCATGGCAACAAGTCCAGGGGGTTTTGGTGCCTTCCGTTGGCAGGGTGTTTCAGAGCCCCTCATGCTGAAAAGAAGGTCCTGGCACTGCAATGTGCAGGCAAGCAGGAGGGATGGGTTACAGCTGGGAGGTGTTTGCAGCACACTGCAAATGCTATTATGACAGTAATTATTTTAAGACTTATGTTTTGGTCTATCCATTATTTAGAAGCATCAGATTTCAGCAATTAAAAAAGAAAAAAAAAAAAAAAAGACTAATTTCGTTACAGCAAATAGTTAGAAAATGAACCACAGAGTATCATGAGCCATGAAGTATTTATTTTGATTCCTTAAAGTGAAACAGAAATTAGAATTCTAAAGGCTATTTGATGAGAACAAGAAAGACCTGAGGGAAATTGAATCACATATCAGAGAGAAAGTGATTCTTCTTTGACTTGATCTCTGCTGTAGTCCTTAGTACTCATACATATGATTGGTAAACTGCTGCCAGATCAGAAAGGGTCCATTTTATACAGGTTCAAAAGATGCTACAAGGTATAAACTTGTGGAAAGTCTCTCTGCATTACCCATCCACAGTAATTTCCATGCTTGTGGCCCAGGCTGGTATTGAAATTTGCAGTGAACTGATCTAGGGTAGGTCTAAACAGTATCTCGTAGTCATAAGGCCCTTTTACATGCAAAGGCTTTTAGCCTGATTTTGGTGACACTAATTTGGCAGCACTGCATCAAGGTGAGCTCTTGCTGATGTAGTTATGGAGAACCACAGTGACATAACCTCAGCTATGCAGTGTGTTGTGCTTGGCTGTCTCAGATGTGTCTCACGAGCAGTGTGCTACCCTGGTCTTTGACCATCTTCTCCAGGATTTTCTTGTGGCCTTGTATGGAAAAGTGGGGAGCAGTGATGTCAGGTCCATGCTGGGAAGCCCACAGGCAGTGATAATCTCACTGCTGGATGCCAGACACATTGTCCTCTCTTGGGCACCATTCTTGAAATGCTAAATTTTTTGACTTGTCACATTGCTCACTGTGCAGGCAGTGCAATGACCTTTCCATTAGTGACAGCTTTTGCTGTTTACTTCAAAGCTGATAAATCTGCTGTTCTCCATAAGTCCTATATTCTCAGAGTTACTAAAACACCCAGACCATTTCTACTCCATCATGTTTATTGAACATGGACTCTAATTTTATGAATCTTTCCTGGTGCCAAGCAGCAGGCCTTTGTGCCACCGGGGCATGTGGGGACTGGGGAGCTCTTCTGTAACAGGGGACAAGGTAATGTCAAGGCTTCTCAGCCCTGAATTAATGAAAGTATGCTTGATGGCTTGATCTGCTGCCAAGTTACTCCCAGCCTCGAGCAAAAGCAAGGCCTGGAATGGGCATATGTCACTGAAGGAATCTCATTTGCAAGCTGAAGGCCACAGGAGAAGTAAAAAGACCCAATTGTCCCTGGATACTTCTCTCATTTACTCCCTCTTCCTCTCTTTCCTTCCACAAGGAACTTGAAACTGGCAACCACCAGTGGAAACAGCACTCTACACTTCACTCAGAACCCTGAAAGTGGATGAAACATCACTGTGCTTAGGTCTTCCCGTTCTTACTATGGAAATGGGCTTCTTTCTTTTGCTTTGGGTAGCTTCATGTTCAGTTTGCCACAGGAGAGGGAGTTAAGGCTTGAATTATGAATACATTAGCTGTATCCTTCTCCCTTTCTGTGTCAGTTTTGTCTTTTCGTCATTATATTCTCCCACCCTTTCTAGAACTGAACTCTAAATATATTCCCATTTAATAGTAAAAATTTTCATTTTGCAGATACTGAGGCTATTCTCCTTCCATCTGTAGTTCCTGAACAGATGTACTTCAAGGGCTGGACTATTTTCAAGTGAGACATCCACATTCTAGGACAGAGGGTTGCAGGAAGTACTCTTGCCCTGCCTTGCAGAAATGGCTTGCCTTTAGACCTGGCATTCAGACCTTGGAGGGCAAGAAAGCAAACTCTGCTAGCTGCTTTTCCCCCAAGCTGGAGCACAGGGAGGACACAGAAAAGCAAATTACTTCAAGTGTGAACAAACAAGGAGCAAGACCACCCTACTCATCCCAGAGGTACAGTCAGCTCCTTAGATACAATCTGCTTGCTCAGGGGTTATGGCCAAACCAGGGTGCAACCAGCACGTTTGGTGCCGACAGCTTTGTACGGGAAAATTCCCTTTTCCAGAGGGAAATCTGGAGGACTAAACATGCTGTCAAGGCTATACCAAATGCTTGTTATTAGTGTGTCAACCATGTGACTACAATTCATTCAGCTTCTCTGTTGTCTTGAGAGGGAAGTTTGCAAGCTAAGCTCCCCTTGATGCGGGTGTGAACGGGTTGCCCATTGAGACTTCATATGCAGAGAAAAAAGTGGGCTCCAAAGTGCTCCAGGATCCCTATTCTGTCTCATGCTTAAATTGGATTTTGGTTGCTCTGTGTCTTTTACAACCTGGATTAGAGGCATTTACAGTTGTACGTCTCCTCTGTTCCAGTCTCAGTGTTTCTGTCTTCCACGTGCTGTGGAAGAGAAGGAGGAGGAGAAGCAGCAAAACCACAGCAGCACTAAGGAGCACAGCAATGTCAGTGCCAGCAGGCAGAGAGGGACTGACATGAAAAGAGAGCAATTCAGCCATGCTGAGCCAAGAGCTCTCTTCAGTTGAATAAAGCCAGATATAAACTTTGCTTCCCAATAAGTGCCTTCATGTTATGCTTTCATAGCAGCTAAATAAGGGTACTCTGGCAGAACAATCAAAGCCAGGGAGGTTTATGGCTCTCAGCAGGATCAAACACAACTTTGACTGAAATATATGTCCTTTGGCTATGATCTTAAAGCCAGCTGAATATCTGAGAAAAGATATACTGGTTTGTTGGTTTTGGTTTGGGTGGGTTTTGTTTGGTTGGTTGGTTTGTTTGGTTGGTTGTGTTTGTGGTTTTTTGTTTTGTTTTAATAATACGTTGTGGAATTGATAAACAGCAGCACTCAGTCAGCTTTGGAACTAAATAGCCAGTGGAATGAGATGCTCAGATAAAAGGCTTAAACAAAGAACTACAGTTCTATTGCCCATAAGGTGTTAATAAGGATTCTCCATGTCGTTTCAAACTGTGTGGCTGATGTAGGAATGGTATAACTCTATGGTGTGAGTGCAATACTGACTACACCCAAAAGAAGACCTGGGAATGAACATTGATTTAAAGTGAACATGTATTGTGGTAGATGTGCTTTAGGACTTGCATTTGGTTCTGCTTCCTCGATTTGTTCTATACAGTTTATCTGCTGGAGCTTATAAGGGAGTTGGGACCTTAAATACTGTTGTGGTGATTTAAAAAAAAAAATTGTTATTTCATAGATTAGCTCAGATACAATTCTTCTCATTCAATCCTCCTCTGTTCTTTGGGTAGAGCTAACCTACTGAAATTTTATGGGAACAATATGTGCATGTCTGTTTTTTCTAGTGCTCTCATCGAATCACCTGTGTTTGATCGATGGAAAAAGTATTCCTCACACTACGGCAAAACAAAGCTATACTCCAAAGCAACATGTCCATGACATTAAATATGGAGATCTTTCCATTGAATACATAACATTGGCATGACTTTGCTATTATTGCATCTTTACCAAAAATACAGAATGCTCAAACCATGTTTTCAAGTTCTGTTAGCAATTATAAGAGCACAAAGTGCATGTGGGACTTTTTTCTAGCAATAGTTGCAATTTTAGTTATAAGAAAAAGGGATTCTTCTTTTTTTTTCTTATTTAAGGGACAAAAAATGTATTAGCAATATTTAATTTCTTCACTCTCCGATCTTCAAAAAAAAGTAAATCTATTAATACTTATTTCTCAGCATTTCCTCTAAAACAACTAGGTTATGGAGTGTTTAATAGCTTTATCTTCTTCAGTTAATTGCCCATGGTTTAGATAATTCCCAGTCTGACAGTGCCTTGGACTTTTTACAGTCCTCCTCAACAGAGGGTCCCAGCGAGTCTATATACAAGTCCACATTACCTTGGGTAAAGAGAGGGAAATTAAGAAAAATTTGGATGTGGGGAGGAAATATAGTGACAAAGGCTGAGGAAAAGGCTGAGGTACTGAATGTCACCTTTGCCTCAGTCTTAATAGTAAGATCAGTTGTTCTCAGCGTACCCAGCCTCCTGAGCTGGAAGACAGGGATGAAGAGCAGAATGAAGCTCCCATAATCTAAGAGGAAATGGTCAGTGACCTACTACCCTGCTTGGATGCACCCAAGGGTACTGAGAGAGCTGGTGGAAGTGCTCACTGAGACACTTTCCATCATTTATCAGCAGTCCTGTCTAACTGGGGATGTCCCCATCAACTGGAAGTTAGCAAATGTGATGCCCATCTACAAGAATGGCCAGAAGGAAGATCAGAGGAACTACAGACCAGTCAGTCTGACCTCAGTGCTGGGGAAGGTTATGGTGCAGATTATCTTGAGTACCTTCACCCAGCACATACAGGACAACCAGGCGATCAGACCCAGCCAGCATGGGTTCATGAAAGGCAGGTTCTGCTTGACTAACCTTGTGTCCTTCTATGACAAAGTGAGGGAAAGGATGTGGATGTTGCCTACGTAGACTTTAGTAAAGACTTTGACAGCATTTCCTACAGAATCCTTCAGGAGAAACTGGCTGCTCATGGCTTGGACAGGTGTATTCTTTGCTGGGTAAAAAAATGCTTTTTGGCCAAGCCAAAAGAGTTGTGGTGAATGGAGTTAAATCCAGTTGGTGGCTGGTCACAAGTGATTTTTCCCAGGGCACAGTATTGGGACCAGGTCTCTTTAGTATATTTATCAATGATCTGGATGAGGCCACCAAGGGCACCCTTAGTAAATTTGCAGACAATACCAAATAGGTCGGTGTGTCGATCTGCTTGAGGGTAGGGAGACTCTATAGAGGAATCTGGAATGGCTGGATTAATGGGCCAAGGACAATGGGATGAGGTTCAACAAGGCCAAGTTCCGGCTCCTGCATTTCAGTCACAACAACCCCAGGCAATGCTACGGGCTTGGGGAGAAGTGGCTGGAAAGCTGCCTGGTGGAAAAGGACCTGGGTCTGTTGATTGACATGCAGCTGAATGTGAGCCAGCAGTGTGCCCAGGTGGCCAAGAAGTCAAACAGCATCCTAGCTTGTATCAGAAATAGTGTGGCCAGCAGGACTAGGACAGTGATTGTCCCTCTGTGCTTGGCACTGGGAAGGCTGTACCTTGCAGCCTGTCTGCAATTACTAATGCCCTAATTGAGGGCCCAAATAAGATAACCAGAAGGCCTTCCCTGGCCCCTCAACTGCAGATCAAGCTGTTATTGGAAAGAGTGACATTAGAGAACATAGAGATATCCAGGACCACATACTTATTGGAGCAAACTAGAAATGATGCTGAGATACCCATACACTATGTGTTGGTGAGTCAAGGTAGGTTGTCCTTTCAACTCAGTATCAAAAAAGTAATGAAAGCTGATGGATTTGTCAGGTAACAGAAACCTTGGTTGGATATGGGACTATAGTCTCTGCCTAGTTACATAGCTGTGCCCTTTTTAATTAGCAGTATGTGGCAAATTAACATTTTAGGAATTCACAGAGGAATAATTAATATGCTAATGTTGTTGGTAATAATCTACATAAAGGCTTTATAACAAGATCAGTGTTTTAGTCCGACCAAAACAATTTAAAAGACTCAAATAAGCAGTTCCTTCTCTTCAGAAAAAGGTAGCTCTAATATCAGTGCCTCAACAAATGGCTCATTGTCATCAACAGCAATAAAACAGAGGAGGACATCACATTTGCAAAATTTCAGCAGAAGGGCAGCTGTGGTTTTTTTTATAGCCATCTTCATTGGAGAGCATGTGCAAGTGAGAAGAGATAGCACAGCACTAATGGTAGACAGTGTAAAAATCCTGCAGACAAGAGATAGCCTTCTACTTCTGCAAGGCCAATTGCCTGAAGGCCAGAGGACAAGTGTCTGCAGTCAGGCCTGGAGTGATGCTTCTCCTGCATTGCCAGCACAGGATGGAGTTAGCCTGAATCAAAAGAAGTCATCTCTGGAAGTGAGATCCTCTCTCCCAGGTTGCATCAAGTGATTGCAATTCGAAGCCATAGTGCCCTGTACCAAAGATCTGGAGACTCTTCAAACAGGTGTGGAATTGCATGTTTCAGTGGGAATGAAGATTTTCTTTCTAAAATACTTCTCCTGTTATTTGAAGCTCAGATAAGGGTAAATAAACCATACCCCTGGTCAAACGATGGAATTTGCAAGTGTTCAGAATAACCAGAAAACACAGTTATCCCAGAAGGCCAGAGGAAACTCAAAGGATATGGAGTTTGACTCTGCATACAAGGAGGAAAACAGATGCACTTGTGAACCTGAGCTGGAGAGGAGGATGTAGCTGAAGGGAAAAAAATGAATCTAACAACATATTTCACTAGGATTAAGTAACGCTGTCCCAAGAGCTCACCTAAGAGTAGAGACACGTACATGTTATCAAGAAATAAAATATATTTCTCCAGTATAAGCACTCATCTTGCAACGCCTGATGTAGTGTATTTACCCCCTACACAGAAAGGGTAATTTTAAAAGAAGTGACAAGCTGCTATTGAACAGTTGCTGTTCATTCCTCCGGAGGCAGATAAGTATCTCCAACCTAGTTTTGTAACTCAAAATCATTCAGGCATAGTCTCGACTACATTTGCCCGTGTATCTCAGTGCTTATCCAGGCAAACCTCCGACCTCCTTCGGGATTAGAGAGAGAGGAGTTCCCTAGGGATAAACTTGTAGGCACTGAAAAGGAGACGTGCTGGATATCCTTAGAGGGAAAGCTTTGCACCCATGCAAACCTAGTTATAATGATAGGTTGGGTTTACTTGGTACAGGCTTATGGTAAAAATTTTCATAGCCAGGTGTTGTGAATATAAACCAGTACATGAGTGCTCATTTATGGAAAAAAAAGAAACCATTGCAGATATTCTACTGGGAAAGCCAGGGTGTATTTTTCAAAATCCCTAAAGCCAAGAAATTCCCATCAACTTAATTTAAGGGGTAATAGATATTTGTTTTTGCTCTAGGAGGCGGAGGCACTAAATCAGAAGGGAGTTAGGAGGACTCCATCTTGCAGGACTCAAGGGGATCCCGCATATGCTGCACATAACAAACTCAAATTCAGCACTTTTTAGTGTTGTTTTCTGGCTGCACCCTGACTTGACTGAGGCATAGCTACCTTTGCAAATGGTACGTTGGGTTCTGTGCCAGGGAACAGTAATGGTAATGAGAGGTCTCATTGCAAAGGCACAGTAAGGTTAATCAAAAAGCAGATTACAACATCCTAAACTCTTTTTAAGCTGAGTTGTGTAAATAGTGGTATGAGACTGCTGAATGGCTGTTTTGCATTACTCCTATTAATGGCAGTGAAGGTCAGTAAGGAAGAATAAGCTGTTACTCTCCACATAGTGTGTCCTACAGATTGCTGCTTTGTTAGAGCAATGCAATACAATGCCCTACCTCTTTCCCCTTACCACTTTGTTAAACTGAGGTTCAGCTGCTGAAAACACGAAGTAAAACCAATTGCAGTGCCTATTGGGTGCAAGTGGCAAGGTGTTGCCAGGGGGATGTTAAGGGGCTAATATTAGATGAAGGTCTTATTAACAAAGTCTCATTAAGAAGAGGATAGTGGTTACCCTGCCCCGGACACAGCCAGTTCTCTGCAATGGACCCACAGCTAAGCTTATCAAGCCCCACGTGGGCACACTGGGGACATCACAACTCCTTGTGCTGCTTGGGGTGGGACATAGAGGAGTTAGATATGAAGGAGGAATTTTAAGCCTGGGAAAAAAGCAGGGGTGTGGGGAGAGGGAAAGAATTGTTTTCTTTTTTTTTTTTTTTCTTTGTTTCTCCCTACCCAAATCTATTTTTACTGGCAACAAATTAAGTTAATTATCCCCAAGCTGAGTCTGCTTTACCCATGATGGTAGCTGGTAAAAATTGCCCTTGTCCTTATCTTAACCCTCTAGCTTTATCATCCTATTTTCTCCCCCTGCCTCTGTGGAGGAGGGAGAATGGGAGAGCCGCTGGGTGGGCATCTGGCTGCTGGCCAAGGTTAACACAAGTGAGTACCTAAGAAGTTAAGTTACTATGTATTTTCTCATTTTAGTCCTATATCTGACACTGGCTGCCTCTCTACACTGTTGTACTCATCTACTTCATGTTGTACTCGTCTCGCTGCCTATTTTACAGCACCACTGCCTCTGAGCTAGGAAGAGTTAGATTACTCAGAACTGTATGGGCAGGAAGAATAATCTAGACAGCCTGACACAAGGGTGGGATTTAGGAAGGACCTGCTGAAAGCTGACCCATGGAACATACTGGGGTGGAGACAAAGTGGTAGGGTAAACGTGTCAGCTAAGGGAGAGGTTTTCTGTGTGGCTGGCACAAAAGCAAGTGCCTACTATCAGGTGGCTTCTTTACTGGTAGTGTAGTGGATGTACAGTCAAGCCTTATTGACAGTGTAGGGGATCCTATATGTGTTTAGAGAAAATGTATGAGAAGGAGGATAATTTTGGTTTGTCTGCTTATCTCCTTGGTATTAATATAAAAAAATAATTGGTATCACCAAAAACTATTTTTACAATCCAATACATTATTTACATATAGACCTATCTGGTTTTGGGGTATGGTATTCCTGGGTTCGTTTATTCCCCATGACAATGGATTTGCACATGTCACAGATCTTATTTTCTTTTTTTCCTGAAAGGTTTTCATTATTAGTAATAGCTTCCTGTAAGATATCATGTTTCTCTGTGCTAGTGTTTCACGTGCCTTGCCAATACAGCATTTATCAATATAGTAAATCAAGACATACTCCGGGATAATTATATTTGGTAAATGACAGATCCATTTTCCTGGGAGAATCTTTTTGGAAAAAGTTTATTGCTGGAAATTTGGAAATAGGTTTTCACATGTAAGCTGTTAGCTGCTTTGCATCTCCTCCCATTTATTTGTTTTGACAAACATTGCAGACTTCCTGCTGCAGAGAAAGCGGAGTTATTATGAAAGTTTGTAGCTGAGCAGATAGTCACTTTTTGAGTGGAAATTGCTTGCCAGAATCATCTACTGACCACCAGCATTTATTTTTATGGTGTATTTTTAAGATAGCTTTCATCAGAAACGAATGACTGTATCAGGCAAATATTTGACATGCTGAGGGCAATATCAGGATGTACTCATCCAGGAAGCAAAGAGTAAGTAAGATAAAGCTTGGATCAACATATATCCCAAGGGACAATTAATTTTGTTTTTAGACAGAGGGGGGAATTTATATACTGATTTTCTATCTACTAAGTCCAAGAAAGGGTGAGGCATATCTGTCAGTGCACAAGCACCAAGGCGATTTCATCTCTTTCTTTGCATTCTAGCATAAATGTTTTATGACTAAAAGTTAGCAACAAATAAATTACAAAGCTGACCAGATGGTTAGGCCAGGTGGGTAACTAAGTGACGTGAACCATATTCAGTGCTGTATTCTACCAAATTCACTTGGCAGATTCTATAAAAATACCTTCTCATACAAATAATCTGTCACTGTGAATTGCTTCAACCTCTGAATGAGTTGTAAATGTTTTCTTCTCTACCTGTGCCTGTGGAGCTACTGAACCTTCACTGAAGTGGATGATGTCTCAGCCAGCAGAGAGTCTTTTCCACTCCTGTTTGGAATACTCTGCTTAGCATTAGACCTCCCTGACTTGTAGCTGAGAGCCAGAGTCTACAGAGGTGTAGCATAAGATGTGCCAAATCACAGGTAAAATCAGACAGGTGAATGTCTGTTGTTGCACATGCTGCCTTCCATCCTACCACCTCCCACAAATGCAAGCACCCAGATTGCTCAAGTTGAAACTTCCAGTAGACTCATTTGAGGAAAAAAGAGGGGGAGGTGTATGGAAAATATAAATTAAAATGTATTTATTGAGGTGACCCAAAGCTTTGATGAAACTGATGGGCCAAAGTCACTTGGTGTGGTTAGTTCTTATAATAATGTGATTATGTCTTATAATCTACTGTGTAGATGTGAATTCTAGCCATTGCCTGAAATGTAATATATTTGGCAAAACACTTTTCAAAAGTGAAGTATTATGATTGATCATGTCATCTTAATTCCTACTCCTATTTTAGCAATGATTATTTGGGATGATTCTTGCGTTGTTTTTATTTACTGACTTTCTCTGAGAATCATCTAGCAGACAGACATCTATTGGCAGTGCACTTTGATTTCTCCTCAGAGATTAAAGATGGGCTAAAAGACATTCTGAAGTTCCCACAAGCATGGCAGTGCTCTGGCAAGATCAGAATTTTATGATGGAATTGTTCCTTGTATATGAGATCTATTCACAAGCATAAACCACAAACTCCCTTTCAATTAAAATGTCTAAAGCATCCAGGATAGAGTTAGACATCTCACTGTGCTGGAATGCCAGGCCCTGCTTTTAGAGCTGTTGAGGACTCCATCTGATTCTCACATCTTCTCATGATTCAGGGAGGCTGAGTCTTCAGATACACATTCACATGGCACTGGTGTGTCAGCCAAGCCACGATGCTCAGCTGGACGTGCCTCCCTGGCCTGCAACAAACAGCAGCAAAGCTTGTTAAATCATCGTTGTTTAACTGTGAATCTAAGCCCTGTTGTGCAGGTACTTCTGACAATTTAACTCTCTATGTTGGTAAATAAAGAAAAACATAGAATAGTTTTGTGTTGGAAGGGACCTTAGAGATCATCCAGTTCCAACCCCCCTGCCATGGGCAGGGACACCTCCCACAAGACCAGGTTGCTCAAAGCCCCATCCAACCTGATCTTGAACACATCTAGTAATGGAGCATCCACAACTTCCCTGGGCAACGTGTTCCAGTGTCTCACCACCCTCAGAGTGAAGAACTTCATCCTAATTTCTAATCTAAATCTACCCTCTTCCATTTTGAAGCCATTACCCCCGTTTTATCACTACAAGCCCTTGTAAACAAGCCCTCCCCATCTTTTCTCTAGGTCTTTTTTAAATACTGGAAGTCTGCTATAAGGTCTTCCCAGAGCCTTCTCTTCACCAGGCTGAACAGCCCTAGCATTGTAGGAGAGGTGTTCCAGCCCTTTGATCATCTTCATGCCTGAGAGAAACCACAAAGCTTCCACAGGGAAGCTTAAAACTGCCCAGCTCTCCGGGTATCTTATGTCACCTTCTAATAGTCTGGACAACCTTAAAATCACAAGAAGCATGTCAGAATGACCACTTTAAATAAACAGCCATTAATGCTGCTTATTAAAAGTAATTTGCATCTCAAGAAATAGAAAGTAGGTGTTCACTTCATAAATTAGTTTTTTTAAATTAAAGTCTTCATATAATTCCAGGAATCTAAACCCCAATTTTCCCTGCCTCATTCAAGGTCTAATCAACACCTGCAGAGAGAGCTTTGTGTTATTTGTGTTTGTAGACATGTGAATGCACCTCCCTTAACTAATGGGCTGGAAGGTTTTATACTGATCTACCTAAATTTGCCCTAAGTGGTTATAAGGCAGTTAGCAAGGCAATGGATTAAAGAACCGTGGACTTTCCCAAAGCGTAAGTGGAGGACTTGCATTGCCTTTGAAATGTGAGATGTCTGTTGCAACTTGTAGAAGCAGTAGAGCTCAATATAAAAGTGGAGCACAGGAGGCTTTATTTATGATATTTGTCTTACTCAAAGTGGGAGATACTTCTAATTTAATTTTAAACTTCCTGAAGTGAGCATCTAATCTAAGCAAACTGTCTGGGCTTCTCCTGCAGTTAGTGGAGAAGGGTAGGTAGTCTCAGATAGTGATTCTTCCTTCTGACCTTAAGCAGCTGAGGGTGCCTGTCTTTGTTCATGGAGCATAGATAGAGGCTATATGGACTATAGGGATTAGGATGAGTAACTTAGACCTAGGTGCTTATTTTTCAGACATCTGCTAAAGTGTGATTAATCCTAGTCCAAAATGAAGGGTTTCTGAAATAAAATTACTAGAGCCAAAGCTACATTGGGGTAACACACAAAGCATCACCTACTGTAGTTGGAAGTGAATTCTAGAAAAAAGGAAAAAAAAAAAAGAAAATCAAGGAAGCTGTATATAGTGCAGGTTACAAGGCTCGGCCCCATTCTCCACACCCAGACATACTGCCTCTTTTTAGGTATTACACACCGCCTCTCCCTCAGCCATTCTCCCAGAAGCATAGCAATCTCCTGTGAATTTTGAGTCATGTCCTGCTATTCTTGTCCCTGCTAGATGGATAGTCCTGTGCCTATCAACGATGCTCTACAACAACCCAAAGGGCAAGAGAAGCCCGCATTTAAGTAATTGAATCCCCTTCATAGTATGCTGTATCAGCAAACTGCCTCTTCTTCAATAGCCTCAGCTCTGGGAGTCTTTGCAGGCATGGAATAGGAGGAAATATACCCAACAGTGTTTGAAACACAGACCCAGATGAGGCTTACAAATGACAGAGAATGGCATATTTTGAAAGCTTCTATTATTCTGGCTCTTCAAGTAAGCTGAAAACCTTTTTTTTTCTTTTTTTTTTTTTTTTTTTTCCTAGACACAGAGAGTTTCTCTTTAGTTTCTGTGTCAATAGGAGATTTTTCCACAGTACTGTTTGAAATCCTGGGTATAGCTGCAGTTTGTATTCATGTTTAGGAAGGGATTTAGGCTGAAGAGTGGAGCTGTACATAAGAGTGCCTGTCATCTGTCAGAGAAAGCTATATTGCAGCAGGATGCTGAAAAGGGGATATAGTGAAGGAAAGGCTATGGAAAACCAAAATACCTTCACCATCCTCCTTAACACCTTGTCCTTCTCCTTGATCAGTGATAGGCAATCCTCAGACATTTTTTGACACCTGCAAAAGCATAAAAGAAGGAACAATTGGTATCTTCCTTTGAAGAAGGTGAAGACTGGGCCCATTTTCCTGTGTCACATGTAAGAAAAAAAAAAAAAAAAAAAGGGTTTTCTTTTATCAGATTATGCTTTTTATAGCTGGGAAAAGAATCCCAGGCCAGACTAGCTTACATTATGTCAAAGAAGTTCACATTAAGACACTAGGGGAACTGAGAGCAAGTTAAAAGGGAAAAAGAAAAATATTAGACAGCTAAAAAGTGGAGAAAGAAGCTTTGGAAGTTCACCCTGTGCTTGAAGATAAGTTGATTATATCAGTAAGCAGACACACACACACACGTTCCTGCTCCACTGAGATGAGATGCCAGCAGAGGCAAACAAGAAACTTCAGAGAGTTTTGCTAGCAAAACCACTAACATTGGAAAAGACATCTCTAGGAAACTCATGAAAAAAAGTCAAAACAAAACCAGAGCTGCTGCTTAAAATATTTATCAGAAAGATCAGGATCGAGTAGGTTTGTCCTATAAAGATTGCCCCGAAACTCAAGAAGTTTTTGAAATGTGAATGACAGATGTGATGTCATTTACTGGTCCAGCATCTATGCCAGTAAGAGGTACATGGCTTTTTCTCACCCATAGGCTTTACAGAGGCTGCTTCTCCAGAGCCTCCACCTGCCTTCATCCTGCACATTTTGCACAGCCACCACTATTGGAGATACACAGACAACACTGCAGGGGCATCTGTGGCCTCCTGATCATTCGCAGTTAACTAGTGTCAGCAAGACCAGTGAGTGCCAGAGTTGCCTGTGAGGAGCAAACTGCAATTCTCCTGCCCTGCAGCTGAGGAAATCTTCAGGGGTAAGCAGCAAATCATTGTAGTTCCTGGTACCAGTTGCTTGGGAGCATAGAGATACATATACACAAAAATGTGCTAAATCAGTTGGGTTGCAAGCAATTCCAGTGTCTGTTAGCTGGATACCTTCAGCATGGGAAGGAATCTGAAGATTGCATTCCTTCAAGGAGCAAACCAAACAACAGATCTACTTGTCCCAGAGCTATGGAGGATCTAGGATTTAGACCCAGATCAATGCTCAATGACTTGCCAGTTTCTAACCACTTGCCAGTATCTTCTTCTTGTTTCTTTTCCTTGTGTTTTCATTTAATGATGTGTCAAAGCATTGAAGCAGCTTTTTGCTCTGCTACGATTGCCAGCTGCTCGAGTTGATATGGCACAAAAACCGTTTTGGTGCTTGGATAGGAAAATATTGTTGGCTGTATTGGATACTGGCAGATGGCAATTTCCCTCTTTCTGTCATCACATAACACATTTTCAGTGAGGTATTTTAGCAAAAAAAAATGAAAGCAGACCATACGCTTTGAGTAACCTGAGTTTGTTTTGACCAAACTCGACTCCCTTTCCCAGTCCTTCTTATCCACTGTTGTATTGTTTCAGTTGCCCAAGAACTGGACATGGCTTCAGCCCCCAGCAAGCACACATTGTCTGGGGACAATATCGACGGCCTCCTAGCAAGACCATCATCATGTGTAGGTACCCTGTGAATTTGCACCATTTATCTGTGTTTCCTTCTGTTTCTCTTTCACTGTGGTGGCAAATGTCTTCTTGTGGGACTTATTCCTCCAGTGAGCAGCATTGGTCATATGCCTTGTGCTGAGTCAGAAAATGGCAATATATAAGGCAACTGTACAGAGCAGGCAGTGCTAAAGGGCTGTGATACTCACCAAGTAAAGAACTAGAGGTAGAAAGTGAGGGGTTTGTTGTCCCCACTGCATGAATAACAAAACCTTTTGTTGCATGACCGCATAGCTCTATACCCACAAAGCTCTTCTGGTGAACAAAGAGGATGGTGCCCTGGTTATGAGCAAACACTCCATTTTTGTTGTTCTTTTATTGTTTAATAGGCTATTTACAAATGCTGTACAAGCTCAGCTGTGAAAAGTTAGTTATTCTTTGTTTTGCGGGCATTTATGTGGCATCTATGACTATAATTCTCAGCACTTAACAGAGGCTATTTTTGCCATGTTCCTTCAGGTCAGAGAGGGACCTTTCTCATTCCTATCAAGAGAAGTGTGACAGAGAGAAATGGAAGGTGGACCCCACACAAAAGCTGGTGTTCTGTCGACTGCCAGCACTGGGGACCATTCTCCACCTGCATGGCTTGCTTTGTGATTTCGCAGAAACTGGTTTTTATCAGAGATAAAAAGTTGCATTTTAAAAGCAGCAGCTTCACAGACTAGTCCATCCTGGGTGGGGAATAAGAGCAGAGTTCTTTGAAAATCATGGGAGATATGACAGAGACAATCAGCAAGGTGGTTCACCACCACGAGGTAGGAAAGAGGAATAATTTTAAATTTCTTTGGTGATTTCAAAAATGTTAGCTAAGGTTTGGCATTTCACTTTGAAAGCTGGCTTGTGGTTTGTATTTTTTTTAATGTACAAGATGCATTTTAGTTTAGAACACAGATTAGTTCTACCCTTCTATTTATCACCTAGTTGTAGATGATCTGTCTTAGCTTTTTACAATATGAATGGAAAAATGCAAGGTCTTTTCCCCTTCACTGCTCAGGGATAAAACAAGGCCCTACTCACACATGAATCAATCAAACCCATGTGCTACATCACTGGGCCCTAAACACAATGCCTTTGCTCTAATTTAGTACCTGAAATGAAGGAAATGCCTTTCTAGGAAGGTGCAAGGTCATTACAGCTTTTCACATGAGTCATCTTGCACTAGGTCAGCAACAGGGGGGATGCGCAGCAGTGGGGCAGCACCATGGGAGCACCTGATCTGCAGCTAGATACCTGGGAAACTTGCTGCACAGGACTTGTCGCCCATGCTGGTCCCAGGAAAATTCCTGCAGACTTCGAGCTATGAGATCTTAAGAGTGGCCCAGATGATAAATCCCTCAAAAATGTCATTATCTGTTATTTTTCCCCTTTTCCTTCATTCAAGGCATTTCCTTTTCTCCCTCATTTAAAGATGACTAGAATAAAGAAAACCATTTTGTAAACATTTTGGCATGTCAGACTGCAGCTTTGCTCTAAATTTTGTATTCTTTCACGCTCACATAAAGTCAAACATTTCATTTTATTTCAAGTAGTTCTAGCAATTTTTGGCATGATTTGTTTGACTTAAAACCAATATTTTGTTTCTGTGAAATTGATTTTTTTTTTTATGAAAAAAGTTTTATCAATTTTTTTTCTGTTTTATCCCACTCTATGTGCAGTTCTTTTCCAGTCACCCTGACAACAGCAAGGCTAAATACTGAGCATCAAAAGGCTGCTTCTTTCGTACAGCATTATGAAAGGTCCCCTCAGCTAGATGGAGTGATTACTGTCAGGCTGATTATTGCCTGATGACCAGATTGTTCTGCATCTAAATCCAAACCTAAAGAGGCTATGAGTATTCTACTATGGGCATTCTCCTTAATGAGTCTACTCAGGATGTAGTTATCATTGATGATGTGTTGTCATTAAAGGGATCTGACTTGTCAAGTTTTCTACTTTGAAACATTTGGATTTTTCTGAGGGTTTAGCTAGATTAACATTACTTCACTTTCCAGTGTGCACTCTCTAACCATATCTTTATTTTTCCATATTCTGTATGCTGTGAAAACTTCTGTTGACCATCCATGTTATATTTCCTATATGTAGTAAATGGTAGCCCAGACCTAGAAGAGCTGGACTCAGCTGCTTGAGGTATGGTCAGGTCAGGTTACTTAACCTGTGTGCAAACATGCACACAGCTCTATTGCATTTCACAGCCTTTATAAAAGGCAGCTGTATTATTCACCAGAACAGTGCAAGTGTTTCTAGAGAAAGGCCACTTTTTAGGAAAGATAAGGCCTATCAGATTTCCAGAGATTTGGGTGTGCACCTCTTGACTCTGAAGCATCAGCCTGCGTCTTCTCGGTACCAGGGGTGCCAGGCTGTCAGTCGTTGGAGTGCCAGGCATGGATGTTCTGCCCTGCCGGGATGGAGCTGTGCCCTGGCATGCCAGCCAGCACACCACAAAGCCATGAAGCTCCTGGGACCCCATCCCATTCCCAGACGTGGGATGCTGTTTATGGGCTGTGTCTCCAGTGGCTGGTCAGAGGGTCGACTGCCAGGGCACCCTGTGACGCAGGCAGGAGATAGGTGGCTGGAGGGTGGCAATCAGGAACAAGCAGGCTATGTGAAGCTGTGGACCATCATTGAAATAGATCACCCAGGACTCCTAGAGCTTCCTGAGGTCCTGACCACCCTTCCACAGCAGCACCGCTCCGTGTTTACGGCCACAGCCTATTTAATGATGACTTGTGGGGAGAGGCAACCTTCTCCCTTGGTCTCTCTCTGACTAACCCCAGGTAGCTGACATAGTTTTGGCAATCAAGGAGTGGCAGCTGACTCACTGTGACACAGGGAGCATCAGGGGAAACATTCCAGGGACACCTCAGGGTGATGGGTTTTGGTCCCAGTAGCTTCTCACTTTACCTGCAACCACAAACCTCCGCAGCATGTCCCAGCTGGCCAGGTTGTTTTTATTACTGATACCTTTATTTTTAGACTTTGATCTACGATAAAACACTAAGTCCTAACCCACACCAACAATGTATGATTCATGTCCCAAGCAGGGCAGACTGCTATAAAATTACAGATAGCTTTTTCAGTTTGAAGATCCTAATTTAGTGAGTGAAGTACCTGCCACTGAGATCCCTGGTGCTCTCATCTAGGCTAAGGCAGGGTAAGGAGGAGAGAGCAATAACCTCTTGAGGGAGAAAATAAAAGACGAGAAGAACTAAGTGACTACACAAAACAAAAAGAAGGAAATGAGCTTTTTATGGTGTAACACTCTTGCACACTGACCTTTTCCACTACTGTCTTAGGGATCTCAATGGAGCTGCTTTCACAGCTATGCACAAAATTGAGCATATACTAGAACAGAGGTTAGATCAAGCATTAGGTTTCTATTTCAAACACAAACCATTTCTTTTGCGCTTTCCTTGGTGTTTCATTCTCTTAAAAAAAACAACCCTGTTTGTTGTTGCATTATTTACAAAACACAAGCAGTTTCCTCTGCTCCCTCGCTTTGGTGGGAGTATATGTGTTATAGTATGGCCTTGGTATGGGACTCTCTTGCACTTTGGTGAATGGGGTTAGATATGTTTCCCTAGAGTTCTGGAATGCAAATGTCTCATAGGTGACCAATCTGGATTACTTTATGATTTTTTACAGCAGAGCAAAAGTATGAGTGTGGCTTCTCACAGATCTAGAATTCTTCATGTTCCCCCAAAATCTTAAACCCAAACCTCACTGTGGAAAAAAAAGATTGAAGGGTAGCTGTGTAATGTGACTTTCTGATTCCACAAAGAAAATGCTACATGTATTATGCATTCCCCAAGCAGCAAAAGATGAGGGTTTGACAGCTTTCTGTTCTGATTTTAGTTTAGTTATTCTGCTTTGCCTCATAATGGTGATGGTATTTCCATTTGTTTATTTAACTATCCACTGAAACACATACCAAGCAAACAAATAAGTATATTTACATTCATGTTCTGTTGTATCAATTCTCTTTTTTTTTTCTGAAAACTGTAAACAGAAAGCTGACACGGCATTAATAAGCTACTGTTGTAATTAATATGAAGAAGAGACCTGCTTCCCAAAGGAACACCTAATCTTTTTAATTTCTGTTTATTGCAGCAGGTTACTAGTAAACAAATCTGTGTTTATTTTACTCTATGTAACCTGTGTGCTCTTATTTCCAAAACAGGGCTCACTCTTGCAAAGACTTGCTACCATAGCTACCAGGCTTCATATACTTACAGTAAGAACTGTGTCCCCTTCATTTGCTTCTGTAGGGGGAAGATAATCAGTGTGAACGCAAAGGAGCAAAGTCTCAATATCTTACATGACTAAAAAAAAAAAAACCAAAAAAATTTTTTAATGTGGCAGATCACTTTAAGAAAAGAGAATAATAGCAAGATACTTCATGATATTATTAGTAATAACATAGAGGTTTGATAAACAGGAATGCCTAACCTCAGCATACAGTGTGATGATACTGCATCTTGCTCTCCTGGTGTAGGCCATTGGGTTTTGTGCAGTTAAATAACTGTGGTTTACAACCTTCTGAGGACTGCCATGCTCTTGCAAGACTTCTGAAGTTGGCAACAGATGTCAGTCAAACCCAGCCTTTGCGTTGGTGGAGACAATCAAGCTTAAGCAGCAAGACTGGGAACAGCCCTTCAGGCACCTTGGGGGTGCAAGGGTAGGTCATCAGTGCTCGTAAGACTTGATCCTTTTCTGCAGCCTCTGCTAGCAATCTCTGAAGCAGCTGTGCCTGCCATTTCCCTCGATTCAATGGGTTAAGGATAAGAAAATTTGATGAAATATGAATGGTGCTTATCTGGACATGGAACAGTGGTGTTACGTATAAACACTGAAGCAGACACAGAAAGTTTAACAGCCATATATTAAAGGAAAATTTAAATGCAGACTGCTTAGATTTCTTTTAATATTGAAAATTCACTTTTATCAAAAAAATTGATCTGTCTGCCAGTCACTCTGGAGATATTCAAAATGCAGTTGTAAATATATAACATTGAGATAGTGGCTGGTATTTCCAAAAAGCAATGCAGGGCACTGAGCCAGTGAGTTGCAGGGTTTCTGTGAGGATGCAGTGCCTGTAACTAATGGGTGCTGATAGTCAAAGCTTTTGAAGTGCTGTTCTACCCAGAAGAGAATCACTCTCCTCTTGACTGTGGAGGTAACTGTTTCACCCCGAGTAATTTCATAGTACAAAACCATCATGGTGATTTGCTCAAACAAGTGATGGTCTTTATTCAGGTCTTTCATTAAGACTCTACTATGTTGACATTACTGATCTTAAAACGATACACATAATACTACACTAGATTTCCAAAAGCCTGAAAGTGGCTGTGATTTGATGGTTACTTGTAGATTTGATACTTCTAAAACCATCAGGAATGAGTAAGTAACTGGCCTGGCAGTACTTGTAGTGTATAAAGCAAGCAGTGCTTGTGGCATCATGAGCAAGCACTGCGTATCTTCTTATCGCTGCACACTGCAATCTCAGCTTATCTCATGGCTTTCAATACACCAGGAAAACAGTTAAAAGCTGGAAGATTACAAAACAGCTTGTGTCAGATGACTGAGTTTTTATTTTACCAGCCTGTCACACACTGTCCAAGTGTATTTCTAATACTTGTTCCATCCACTGTCCGAAACATCATTCGTTAAGGTTAACGATTCTTCTGTCTGCATGTTTCAGTCATTCTAAGCTGCATTAATTCAACTCCAGTGTATTTAAGGACTTTCCATTAATTAAATACAGCTTGTATTGAGATTTGTAAATAAATGTAAAGTGCTATCTAAAGAATAACTGCTAATAATTGTCAGATCCTTGTGAAAATTTAGAAGTACGTCCATATTTCCTCCCATATGCCATTCTTGGGGGAACACAATGAAATTTTATCCCGAGTGCTGGGGATGTGAGTCCTCCAGAGCAATTTGTTTGACACACCTGCATTCAGTGCAAGCTGCGTATTGCACCACAGAATCCTCTTCTCTCTCTGATGCCCCATTTCTGTGTGTATGCTCAGCAATACTGGGCATGATCTCAGGAGCAGGAGTTTTCTCCTCAACTTTCTGGAAATATCATGTACTCTTCATCATGGGCTCAGTGTTTCTTGGGTTTCAGATATTATTTTGCTGGATCTTGTGCATGTAGGGGACAATGCTCCTTTTCTTCCTGCAGTCCCTCTGCAAATACCCAGTCAGTCCAAATGTCACATCTTGCTTGTACTAGACGTTACATACACTTGCCTGCTAGAGACACAAACCCAAAGGTAACTGTGAGACAGAGAACTTCTTCCTCAGGGAAGAAGTAGCAGTGGAGAGGAGACCAAACCGAGAGTGTATTGTTAGACCATTTCTACACTTTAGACCCAAAGTTTGCTGTTGAGGGTTTGCTAAGATGAGATGCACAGACTGTTGGCTTTCATAATATTTGTGGAGGAGTGTATCACTGTATTCCAAAGCCATTATGATTTCTGGAGGGATTTTGTTTCAGGGAATATTGCTGCAAGGTTGAACGAGTCAGTACTTGTCAAGTCAGAGCTGCAGAACTCCACAAGTCTCTTTCACAGGAGGAATGTAGCTTTCTTATTTTCCTTTTAAACAATGCAACACCTAGAAAACTTCTAGCTCTTGGAAGTACATTAAGAACAATACTTCATGTAAGCAACCCTTAATCTTGCTGTGGGCTGGCAGAACATGCCCTGTTTCCACTCCTTTTCCTGGCCATGATGTCCACGGGAGTAGGGAACACTTCCAGCAGATTTACTTCAGGGAAGACACTGCCACAGAGAAGGCCTTGATGGGAGATAAATTTGCAAGGCAATAGCCAGCACTAAAAACTAGGGGGAAAAAAAAAATGTTCTCACGTTTGTGTTTTTCTTTTATTTTTGCATAATATCCCATCACATGTAGATGATTTGTTCTGACAGTTGATGAGTGGATGAGAGTGTTAAAGTTTCCTTTTTAAGTAAGGAAAATTTTGCCTTCTTTTGCTGTGCATGCCATAAAGTGTAAAATTTCTTTGCTTACCTTTTCTGCACTACTAGAACTTGAACAAGAAATTTTGATTTGTTGTTCAACTTAACAATAAGCATCTTGCTTGTTTATAGAAATATTACTCTTCGGTTAATTCAGTAAGAGCCATGAACTTGTAAATCTATGCATCCTCATACTGTGAAAAAGAAGGCAAATAGTTATTTTAAGTAGTCCATTACAAATCCATTCTTAATGAGCAAAATATTGTTAGTGGAGCTTTTACTGTGTTTAGTATGCGTGAATTTTATTCTCACACTGTAGAAATAGTGCACCTATTCAGTAGAATAAATGAACCTTTAATGAAATATAACACTTCCATAGATCTTGTGAAATCATCTTCAAGAACATTTGGCTTTATATTGTTGCAGGGAAAACCTATACCTGAATGGGAGCAGATGATGAGACAACGAAGTACAACTGCTGCTGGTGAGAAAGTGTTTAAGCTACGAAGACTGGGAGTGAAATAGGTTTGACAGAAAGGAAAAATGAAACTTAGATCTAGCATCAGGAAAGAAGAAATATGTAGTCAATAACTTCCTGAGAATATTAAAATGTAATAAGCAAGTTTTAGTACGGTCTATTTGTACATTTTTCATCTTTTTTTTATTACAATTTTGGTTCTGATTTAGCTTCTAGGTCATTCCCCTCCAAAATTCAGACAAAACACAGCATATTTTATAACAAATATCACTGGGAAAAGTCTTCAGTGAACAAGTTAGTTTAAAAATATTTTTCAGTGGTTGGTATTTGTTTTGGTGGTTGTTACTCACTGCTTCTCAAAACCCTGAGGAATTAATTAATTCATACTTTTTCAGCTAGTACTTTTTATCTTTCAGCAATTCATTTCTTTGTGCTATAGGTTCATGTGTTTGTGGGAGTGTGTGAGAATAAATACTATGTACTACCATACTTTAAGAAGAGAAAAAAATAAGTTAATTAATCCAAGTGTTCAATAGAAATGGCAAATTAATCCCACCCTTTCTAAATATGTGCTGTGAAACCTAATAGATTTACACTTAGGGATATGATTTCTTTTTTTCTTCACCGCCAACCCATAACACATCATCTTTTTGTGGGACCTGTCTGCAGAAATCTTTTCAAGTCTTGTCATTTGCCCTTGATCTACATATTTGCTTGGTGAATCCCACCCAATCTTCATCTCCATGTTCTGCCTTGCTCTTACCTTGGCTTAGGGACATCTGTCCTCATCTCCTGCCTACCTCCTGATACTCCTGTCCATGATTTCTGGATTACCTCCTTATTTTTTCTGCTTGAAATAGCATAACAAAACTGCATGTGTGCCCACTGGTCCAAACAGAAGTGGATGTTTTTGAAGGGTTTTGAAGGTGAGCACTTAGGTACATACACACAAGTATGTGCATGGGCTTAGGTAACTCCTGCTTTACTGTTTTAAAGAAGAATTCTGTGGTTTAGATGTAAGCTTTTGTAATTCATTCACTGTCTCTATTCGTGTAGTTTCACTCTGCACCCTTAAGCTATCACAGATATTTCATACGATGGTACTTAATTGTGTTCATCCACCAGAAATGCTGATTGAAAATTAAAATGTTCCTGTTCATTTCTTTCTGGAGATATGCACATTGAAGATTAATAGATTCATTTTTATTACATGAAAAATACAGACCTCAGTAGCATGGCGAATTGCTTAAATTAATAGTTCTATAGCCAGAAATCCTAGCTGCAGTGGTTAGTTCAGGTTTTAATGGGTGTTCCACTTTAGCCATGACCAGCTCATTAATAGTCCTAGTGCTTGAGCTTTATCTTCATTATTGGTTTAATGAACTGAAGTAAAAAACATCAGGCTAAATGCGTGTAAACCTTCTGTGAAGACGTGCTGAATCTCATTAAAGGTAAGGTAGATCCATTAAGCAAGGGGTAAAATGCCTTATGTGGCCTTCACGTTGGTGAAGCCTATTCCTGCATTTTCCTGGGAAAGGAAGAGCAGAGGTGGAATGAGGGATCCCACAACAAACCACATTAGAAGATTAGATGGGCGTTTTCATTTTAGCACATCTCACGGCAATATGTTGGTGCCTGCTGAGTGAGTAGAACAGATGGCAAAGCTGTTTAGGCTGTCCTTGGTCCCCTCTCTCCTGTTCATCAAGGCTGGCCTCAAGGACCAGTGGGAGCAGTCTCTTGTTGCCTCTCCCCTCTGCCTTCTCTCTGGAGAAGTGATGTTTGCACTCCTTTCCCTTACAGAAGTGGACCGAGGGGTTTGAGTGGCAGAGCGAGTGCTGAAGCCTGTCGAGAAGACCCCACAAAGAATGAGTGCCTTACTGTTGCCCTAAGCTACCTGACAGCAAGTATTTCCCTGCTGACTGTCGTCCTCACTGATGTAAAGAAGGGAAGAGAGAAACGAGGCTGGGCCTGAGGTTCACAGACCTCCCCGCTCTTTCATGGCAGAAGGAAGTCCCAATTTCAGTGTCAAAGGGCAGGATTCCTTCACCTTTCCTTCTCTGCTGAAGCTCAAGGGGAGAAGCTGTGATTGGGAGGGAGTACTACAGAGGCACCACCTAGAAGGCAAGTAAGTCAGAGAAATTCACGACCTACTGAAAATCTGTGGCCCTCCTGAGCACCTATACATGACATTGCACTTTGGCCTTTAACCTGTCCTGCTCTCCATAGTCTTACCAGTTTGGGTTGGGGGAAAGGAAAGGATTATTTGGTAGAGATACAGATCTGACTCTGGGGACAACATTCCTTCGACCTTGAAAGACGACAGCAGATTGTCTGCTTTTGAACTCAGCCTTTATAAGTTGGAAACTGAGTGTTGCTTGTCTTCAGCTGCCAAAGAATTCATTTATGCCTGAATTAAAATGAAAAGGAGTTAACATGGCAGGTTCTCCCAGGCAGATGCCAGTCCAAAGGCTGAGTCTGGTGTGTTGGGTAAGCAACAATTGACTGTGAAACTCTTACTTTGGAAACAAATTTATGCCCAGACATTGTGTGTTTCCAAGCATTTCAGTGTTTGAATGCCTCACATCCTGTGACACAGTCATGTACTCTCTTCTTGCACCACATCAGGAAAATTAGTGGACAGATAGAAAAGATTTTGTTATTCTTTGGATTTCTCTAGCCCAGCTGCATGAAATTAGTTATTACAGTCTTGCACTAACAGGAGTTTTTACCAGAAATGCAATTCTTATGCTTGAAATTAGGTTAATATGTGTCAAATGTCGTCTTCTGTTGCAATAGGTTTGCCTGCTGGCCACAGGCGAAGAAAATCAGGATGAGGAAATCTCCTTCTGAGTTCCAGAATCAAAATAGAGAACAATGGGGGAAATTGAATATGTTTCCAGATTTTGATGCTTCGCCCTCAGCTCTAGCATTGGGACCAGCAGTCATGCACCACGTAGAAGCCAAAGCAGGTAAAATATCCTGAGTACAAGATAGACGTGGTTTTGGTAGCTTCGTTTGGAATTAAACCGAACGGCACAGAGGGAACCTGATACATATCTGCAAATATTAAATATTTTAGAATTCAGCACCTCTCTCTTCTCTATACACACATGCATCGCAGCTGTGAAAAAAGTGACGTTAGTCAGAAGTTCAAGTCTCATGCCCAACATTCCCCAACTGGCAAGTTTTTAATTACATTAACATTCGCATTTGCTTGCTTCTATGTTCCTAAAATGAAGATTAATTTTCCTCATGCCAAAGTTCTGAATGTCACAGGTTTTCTGCAGTCATCATTCTCAATACTTGCCAGGAAGTAATAATGAAAGCAATTCCAGCTGTTGGTGTGGAAGTCTGGAGGCTGATGAGGAGTAATTGCATGAGAAGAAATATATACTGCCAACCCACTGTCTTAATATGTATAACTTTGCAAATCTTTCACTTAAATTTTCAAGTAGAAATGTGATTTCCAAAAATCACAATGCATGTTTTGTTCTTAATTAGTGTCTTGAGTCGGTAGAATGGGTGAGGTTATGCTAATAAACAGAGAAGGTAAGTTGCTATAAATTGAAAAAAAAAAAATAATTGAAAGTTCTGAGCTGTGAGTAAGAATTGTGCTCTCTGGTATAGTTTGGGCAGAAGGGGATTCATGATTTACACTAATGATAAAGAACTTAAAATACAGTAGCTGCTTTATTAATGTAGTTATTAATTTATTTTTATTATGCATATGAAGAAAGATGAATTATCTCATAAACATCCTTTCCTAAAGACTCTGCAGTAAAAGAATGATGAAAGAGGCAGGGGTTGCAGTAGCTAGAAATAGGAAAAATGCTGTGCAGAACAAGACAATGAATGTCTTAGACTGAGAAACAACATCAGAGACTCAGCATTGCTGCTGTGCCTTTCAACATTTATATGCAACTACAGCTGCTTTCCTGTTTCTCCTCGTTTCTTGTTGAAAATGTATTACAGGCAATCTTAGCAAGCTCTTGAAGTCCAAGCAACAGCAAAGCAGGCCAGGTAACAGAAAGCTGAGCAACTACCACAACAGCTCCTTGTGTTGGTGTACGATGAGAATCTGAGCTGCTGTTTCAGCTCCTGTGAATCTTTCTAGACTATGGATATTTGTTGTCAATATTTTTGTCAAGAAGAGTCTAAACACCAGTAGTGTTTAGAAGACCAATCTTCTCATGAGAATAGAGCTACAGAGGCCATGTTCTGCTGAGGATTGGATGTGCTGTCAAAGAAAAGTTCAAACTCAGTTCCAATGGCACAGAGGCCTTTAAGCTGTTACAATGGGACTGACTTGTTCCAAAGCCAGTCTTAGGCAGACCTGGGCTGTCCCTGTGGTTGTATGAAACCACTGAGTTACACCATCCCATTAAACTGTCCTGCAACAGCATTTGTTGTGAGCTGACAAGAAAGATAGTTCAGCTACTAAATCACCCTGCTTAGATATGCTCCAGGTGAAAAGAAAGGTGCTGCCAACAGTTCTCATGGGGCCGCTTCCATGTATTAACTCAGTCCCTTGTGAGGCAGTAGTTCATGGTTCCTGTGCTTGTTTTGAGTGACTCTTTGCCAGGACTAAACAGCCACAAAGTGCTCCACTCTGGGGGTGAGGATGCTGGGCAGAGACACAATGCAAGGAAGTCAGAAAGCAGAGGGCCAAGGAAGTGGAAAGACATGGCTCTGTTCTGAAGTTGTGCAGTAGGAGGACAAAAATTGGACATGTACCTGGGTCAGGACTTGGGAAGGAGATAGCTTAATGTCCTTTATATACAATAGTTTAACATCACACTTCCTGAGTGTAGCCTGGACTTTGACTGTTGTTCTTTTCAATGGTGGAACTTCCACAGGCAAAACCACATTGAGATGGTTGATTTTCAGACACCAAGCTTAAACAGCTCTCATTTATTGACAGCAGTCAAGTTCAGCGTCTACCTGCTGCTGTTGCATCTCTGCTGCTTTGCCCAGACAAATTCTTTCTATCCAGCCTCCTCTGACTACACAGAAGTGCATTGTCACTGCTCACGGGACATTTGTGCTGCTCCTGCAATGAATCCCTTACTTTGTGCTATTACCAATTTGAAAGCATTCAGTAAGTTTCTTCTCTGCATATCTGATCATCTTCTGCCTGCAGATGACAGAGGACTTTTCTCCTTCCAGGCTTCACTCTCAGCAGGCAGTCTGGCTATTGCTCTGCACCAAGCAAATCCCTGTCAGAAGCGGAGCCCATTCCTTGTGCTTTCCTGACATTTTACTTGTATTACTGCAAGACAGGCACAACCACCTGAACCCACAAGTCAGAAGAGAGAATGAGACATCCTTTTCTTCAACAGCACAGTCTTAGATCAGCTAAAACTGCCATAGAAATGACACCCTCCGTATCAGTACAAGGTTACTCCCAGGTACTTAACAGAATCGGTCCATTTGAGCTGTGACCTTGTTTGCATCGGAGGTCACCTCCTAACAATATGAAGTTCAGGTTTTGATCTCTCTGTTACTGCTAACATGCTGCTTTATGACTATTTCATCAGTTACCTTCCATCAAGTATGTTCCGCTCGTGCCTAGCAGAAGTACCAATTGCCACCACAACATCGCAGTCCCTGTTCCTGTCAGGGGCTGCTGAGCACGTTGACACTAATAGAGCTCATCACAGCCTCATCTGAAATTCAGCAATATCGATGCACAGAGGGATTGTTAGGACTGCTTGGATCAGAGCTGACTATCAAAGCCCACTGTTGGATCATGATTGCTCTGTGCTGGAAGCAATCTCAGCTGCTGGCTGAAGATTATTTTGTGCTACTTGCAAGGAGGAGGGAGATTTATAGGGAAGCTGTATATTTTGATCATCTGAACAGAGCAGAGATGGAGACTGGTAAAGAGACATCATAAAATCATACCTTTATTAAGTAATTTAGGAATAATTGATTACTTATAAGAAGAGCAATGAAACCATTTTAGGAGCCTCTGTTTTCAATTTGCTTCTATCTGGCAATCAAAAGGTAAAATAAATCTGTGTGGGGGCATGATTGACAGACTGACTACATTATGACTTGCTGGGAGAGCATAAATGTTTGATCTAGGTCTAGTTTACCTACGTTAAAAGCTGTAAAATATAAATTGACTTTGTAGAATTGGTTGCAAGCACTGCATGGTGGTTGGACGTAAACTCTCTGTATCTTAAGAGATGCCCTGAGCCAGAAACCACGAACTGGTACCATTTGCCTTTGTGAAAATGCAAACAGCATGGTTTGTTTCAGATAGATCTGCCCAGGATCTCTCATAGGTTCTCAGAAATGCACTTATCCCATCCCTGAAGCCAGTTTCAAGGAAATAAATTTACTTAAAATGTATGCTAAGGATTTCCAAACTGCTGATAAATTATGAAGTGCTCAGTGTCACAAGCTGGGAGAGGTGGTTGCAGTATATTTTCCAAGACATTTGGAATTCAAATACATAACTGGTGAGGTCTGCAGAAGTATCACAGTGTGCTGAAACCTACAGAAATAGACTAAAAGCTATTCAGGTACTTCAAAAAACCCTCCTAGATGCATAATCAGTTTCTTTTGGAACCCAGTGCTTCCAGAAATCTTGCCCACTTCTCATATCTACAAATGCCTATACAATGCAGGAAATATCTCTGAGGCAAAAGAAAGGAATTTTCTGCAAACCAGTTCCTTCTCATAAGTGATTTCAATGAGCAGAGTGAGTTTTAGTATCTGAGCCATCACTGGGAAATAGTTGAGCTCCAGCCTTCAGGATAATGAAATGTTTCTGAAATCTTCCAGCCAATCTCTGTTTAGAAGAACATTTTGTTGTTGTTGTTGTTGTTTATTCTCTTATTAAAAAAAAAAAAATTCAGTATAATTTTTCCTTTGCAAAAGGATCGATACAACAATAACTGCACAAATGAGACCTTGATGGTGAGTGCAAATACAAAGCCACTTAAACTGATTTTTGTTCCACTTGATGATTTTGATTTCTTAGATTTAGTATTGGTTTGCAACATTTTGGCCTCATTTCTGTCTCTTCAGTTACTGTGGCATCAAAAGGTTCCCCTCCCTTCCCATTAAACCATTAGCATCCTCCAAAAAATGTGTAAGCTCTGCCCCCAGACTAATGTCTAGTGACAGATAATAGGAATGAGTAACTAGTTAGTAATCCTTATAATTGTGGATTGGAAAACTAACTGCTGAGCTAAGCCATGTGGCCTGAAGCTATAGAGGTAGTTTTCTTTGCCTTTGACAGCTGGTGAGCACTTAGCAAGACAGCTACAGAAAAGATTTTTATATTTTTTTCAAAAGCTTTCTTGCCTGTAATGTTGGGAGGATATCAGAAAGACCTGCAAAATTGGTTTCGTAGCTTAACGAATTGTACTAAGGAATAAAATCCTGGATTCCTGCTAGTTTTGATCTTTGGTGATTATCTGTGATTCTGGATGGATCTGAGGCAGAAGGTGGCACTGAGCTGACTTTGGTAGTGAGTGTCAGATCTAGCAGCATCCTGCAGAAAATAGCAGAAGTGATGAGTTAATTTGGTGAGGCTCTTTCTGCTCAGACACCAGCCAAAGCCAAAGATCATTGATGGAAATGAACAGCAGGGCCTGACGGTATTGCCTGAGTTATAGGGACAGCTTTGGCTATATAGTGTATCTTTGGCTATGTAGTGTATCTCTAACACTGTGACTATGCTGCTTCCAACTGAAATCACAAGCTGGCCTAAGCATATAGGAAACTGAGAAAAAAAAAATGTAGTACAAGACATTTCTATGTTGAATGTTCACCCTAATTGCAGGGGAGACAAGTTAATAGACCATTCTTGCTTGATAGACTTTTTTATTTCTCGGTCATCGAAGGCACATCCTACCAGTTAGGTTCTCACTGATGTTGATACAAAAAACTATTTTGGCCTTGTCTGGCAGTAAATATCAGGATGAGAATTTTCTGTGCTGCAAGGATGCCTCGGACTAACTAGTTTTTATTTATTTGTTTGGAGAAGGAAAGGACACAATCTTAGCTGACATAGCTTAGTCATTTCCAAGAAGGAAATTCTGAGAACCTTTCTCTGAAAAGCTCTGTCATGTTAGTGCTCATGGACCAACTTAGCCCCGTTCATGGTATGTAAAAGGCTTTTTAATGCCTAACCTGCATGGGGCCCAAAAAAGACCACCTCTGGATAGTGAGCTGGAGAACCACCACCACCTAAATGTGACATACTGACAATGATATCATATAAGGCTTTTGTTTAGAAGGTGCTGTCCAGCATGACTTTACTTCTTGGCTAACTATCCAGCTTTACTTCACTCTTTGAATAATGCTAAGCCATAACAACTGGTGGTGTCTGGCTTTTTCCTCTCACAGTACTGCTCTTGCTGACTAAATGTCCAAAAGATGAGGTTCCTTCCTATCTCACCTTACTACATTGCACGTAGCCAGGTTACTTTTTAAAGCGCGGTGTCAGCTCAACACCTTTCCTAGAAACCACAGGAGTGCCACTCAAGAGGGAATTGGTGGAGAAAGGTCTAGCAATGCCCAATGGGAATGTGTTGCAGACAGAGCATCTCACACTGAGATGCCTTTGTAGTCTTTGTGCAGTGAGGGATAAAACAGTATTCCCTTGTCACCCTCAGTAATGGCAGCTTTTAAAATAGCACTCTTGGCAGGGCAGAGGTTTGTTTCTCTTATTTTAGTATGAATTTCAAAGCTAAGTATGGTTTGTTTGGTGTAAAGTTAAACTTTTTTTTTTTTTAATAATAATAATAATTAAAAAAAAAGGAGACTGACACATCTTCACACTATCAAAGTTATATGTGAATTTTGTAGTGCTGAGGCTTTGTGCCACCAAAGTGTATTATCTGACTGTTGAAGATCACAACCTGCAGGAAAAGGCAGCCTGTAGCATAGGAAGGATAGTGAAGTGGAGAGGAGGATTTGGAAAGTTACACAATAAAGGAGTTTAATTGCAAAGTACTGGTTATGTCAGAGAGTGATATCATACTACACTGCTTAAAACCAGAATCTACATAGAACAGTGGAGAAAATTTGACGCAAAATCAATTGTCAGTAAAGAGTTACTCTTAAAACTGTATTTTTAACTTGATTTCTCGGACAATTACAAAACTAAGAGTGCCTTTTTTTAAAAATATACCCACCAAAGAAATCCCTCAAGAATGGGAAATAGCACCTGTTTATAGGTGGAATTAGTGCTGACTGCAGTAATGCTACATGCCAAACTGCTACATAAAGCTTGCTCGAGTGTCACAAATTGATAGCTATTTGTAACTCAGCAGCCTCTGAAGGTCTCTGAAGTGACATACAGTGTTATGGCAGGATTACCAAAGTACCCTCAAATTTCTTGGTATGAGAGAGAGAAAAAGACCTAAATTATCCTCCACTATCTATAACTTAGACAAGAAAACGTGATTTTTATTACAAAAAGTTGGTTGTGGGCCCATCAAGCTCTATTATGCTGTGCTGGACACCAGCATGTATAAGAAACTGTGGAAAAGGTTCTTGATAAAGGAATGCAAATGGACACACAAAAACAAAACGAAGGGGCATATAGAACAAGGCAAAACATGTACAGCAATCATTTCTAGGAATCTTCTGGTCATTCAGCATTTGGAAGCAACAATGTCCTGTCACCTGTGTGGCCTGAGCCACTGCACGTTTGTGGGTCATATTGAAAGCTTGAGGCAAAATACCAGGCACTGGATGTTTCTGGTCCTTGTGTTGCACAAGTTACTTTGTCAATTTTTGGCAGAACAACTTCCATGATTTCACTGTGCATATGCTGCTCTCATGGGGCTAGAATTCATGCTGGAGGGGAGCTAAAGGTGGTTTGGTGCCCAGCCATCTGCCAAGAATTACTGCATACTCTGCTCCTCACACTCTGCCTTTTGTTGTTCAAAGTCCATAATCAAGCTGAAATCAGCAGTGGGTTGGGGTTTTTTTTGGCTTGAGGTTTTGAACTGCTTGGACTCTGGGAAACATGCATTGCTTCTGCCACTGGGACAGTAACGTCTGGTAGAGACACCAGCAGAGGTGCCAATAATCCCTTGAGTCCCAGACACCACGGTCTCCTGAGACTGCAAGGCGAGAGCCTTAATTCTCATGTGTTGTACAACACAGGTGCTCACCTGAGACCCATAGGGATCAATAGGAGTGACTGTTGTACCAAAGTGGGGAACAGGGTATGAGAAGAACACCCAGAGGTATTTCAACTAGGTTGGAAGCCAAAAGTGCCAGAGCAGGGACCCACAGATGCATTCTCCTTGCCGTGGATGTGCTGGTGTTACCAGTGAACTCTGGCCAGCAAACAAGCAGACATGGCACAGGTCACCTGGCTAAGCAACAAGCAACAACCCTCCCGGCACCTGGCTGTACTGCTTACTTCTCCACATCCACAAGCTGATTTTAAAGGCAGCATTTTGTAAAAAGCTTGTGGTCGTGTGTGAAGAAAAGAAACGGTGGGTCGTGCATTCATGCACACCCGTGGCAGAGGAAAGGGTGCATGTATGGTCTGAACTGAATGGTTCCTTTTTTTATGTAGCCACAGTAATGTGAGTGAATAATTCCCTACTTAGGAAAATAAAGAAAGGAGCAAGCTCTGCCAGACTGCAAAAGCGTGGCAGTTCTGTGAGGAAACCAGCGGCAGAGATAGTCCTTGAACATCCCCCGGAGACATCTTCCTGACAGAGGAAGTTCTTGAGGCATCCAAGGACAGGGTGGGAAATCTCCCAAAACATGCACTGGTCTTGGTCTGAGGACATCGTGTTTCTCCACAGACAAGTTGTAGAGTGGCATTTGGATGTCTAGGTCATCCTGGTCTCACCCTTGCTGATGTGCAAGGTCTCTGTGGGGTTTCAGACCAATCTGCCTTACAGCAGCAGGGTGGCCAAAAATGTTCTCAGTGTGAGGCTGCTTATCCATCAGCTGTTCTTTCTGTTTTAGCAGCTTCTGCAGAGGTTTCAAAGTGATATTGGCAATCTGAGATGTATAGTAGCAAGCTGCTTTATCACAAACTCCCTTTTTCTGCCTTCTACACAAGAGAGCTGATCAGATTTAGTTTATGGCATGATATTCTGGACCAAAGATGACCTTCAGCTCTGTCACTTTGACGTGGTGTCCTTCTCTTGTGTGAGACATTGGCCAGCAATAAACAGCCTAGTGTTTCCTCTGCATGAAGCAGGTAGGACCCAGTTCCTCCCAGCTACGATCCCAAACAATGCCCATGCAAAGCTTCTGGGTAGTTCTTAAACCACGGACAATTTTAGAGGCAAAAATCAACATGCAGTCACTGTTATCTCTGAGATAAGTCAACCTGTAGCTGAATTATTTTCTCCTCCACAGAACATCTCAATTTCTCATAGCACGATACCTCCATCTGGGACGTGGACTGATGGCAGCTCACATTAACTAGGCTGTCTTTGCCCTGGAAGCATCCGAACGGTGGTAGTTCATCACCAGCTGCTGCGGTGGAAACAAAGGATCCTTTCAGTATGTGCAGAGTTTTTGCATTTATGTTTTCTCCTTGTGCCTGGCTCTCTTTGTACTCAGGCTTCTTTATGTTGCTGCAGCTACTCACAGGGAACTTGTTTCACCTGCAACCACTTTTAAGGTAGTTGTGTGCTGCCAGAGAGACCCCAAAGATGGATAGCAACAGGACAAAAGCTAAACGTGACCTTTTGCAGCACCTGATTTACAAGAACATCTCTGCCTTGGCAGAGGGAGGTTTGTGCCTATCCTTCCTCTAGTGTTGAGTTAATAGCACCTCTTCTAGCGTGACCAGGGATCAACAACTCACCTAAAATTAGCCAGTTGTGCATTCTGCTGCATCAGCCGTGTCAGCCAGCGCCTTAGGCACTCACCAAGGGCTACAGGGCAGAAGCTCCATCTGCTGTCTAGAACATTCTCATGGGGGAAGGCACCTTATATCCATGCCCTATTAAAGAAAAACCCAGAGCAGAGAAGGAGTTGCTCCCTGGTAGGCTTTTGTTTAGTTTTGTGTGTTTGTTTATTTTTGCAGTTGCTGCACAAAATACAGTAGCAGTCCTGAGAGTCCTCATGAATCCAAGGCAACTTCTCAGCTGAATGCCTCATTGACACTACAGAGATCTACATCTTTCCCTTTTTGGTTAATCTTAAACTGTTTTTCAGCAAGGTGGCACAGCTTGCACAGGGAGATGCAGCCAGCTGATTAAGACACTCTTGTTGGAAACTGAATCCCCAAAAGCAATTGTTCCACTCCTAAGCAAAAACTGTGATCCCTAGCCTTGGAAAATTCTAGGGCCATGGAAAAGGACAGTGCAATGGATGCTACCACTGATCTCAATGTCAGCTGCTGGTTTTTGTGCTTCACCCTGTCCCATCAGTCTCAGGCAATGATGATTGGAGGGAGCTCATCCCCTCCTATGGGCAGAAGCACCCTCAGCTGCTGGATTTCAGCAGAAACAAAGGGCACAATCACTTAGCCCAGCCAAGAGAGGAGAACCTTATGGCAAGGGGTGCTGCCCAGTGCATGAGCATTTTTTCGTGTCAGGGTAGACCCAGACACCTTCAAGACAATGACAGCCAGGGTGTCAGAAGTATTGTGTTGGCTGTATCTGGAATTTAAGTGCTGAAGCCTATGTCCATTTTCATTTGTTAGATAGAATGCAAAATCAGTCTCTGTTCCTTTATGGGTAAGTGTGCATCAAAGCCCTATCTTGTGAGTAGCGGGACTTCTGTGTCTGGAAATGTCTCTACTAAGTATGACTAAGTGGCAAACTGTGTGCCGAGGAAGTAAAATGGTTCAAGTGCCCTACAGGCATAGCTTAACATGAGCTACCCTCCCTCAGTACTTGCTGTATGCACATAATCAGGTATTCTTCAATTTCTATTACAAGATTTCCCTGTTTTAATTCTTTCTTTGCTGTTGAAACCTATTAAAAGAAAATGATGGAGCAAGCAAATAGAGCTTATAGGTATAATGTTCAGTTGTTTCCCTAATCACAAGAAAATAAAGTCTGATGGATCATGTAATAGAAAAATGAAGAAAATCTGAGCACTGTCTCAAGCTGTATTTGCTTAATGAATATAAGACAGCATTGATGACAGTATTTCTTGCTGCTGGTACTTTATAATGTGATGGGGACTGCATTATGCACAGTATAATTCTGGTGTGTGTGTGGTTTTAATACGCTTTTAATGAAGAAATGTAGATCTCAGGGCTTTAAATGAGTGTACTTTACACTCTTAGAAAGAAGAGGGATGAAATGGCTCTAAGAAAAACAAAAATAAGAGCATCTTCTATCAGAAAGGGAAGAGAATAAAGGGACCTTTTATGGAATGAGACATTTGGGCTTCCATATCCTTTTCCACCAGCCACACAGATCTCTATGTAAACCAACACAGTTTCAAAAGAAAAGACCTTCTAGATCTGCAAACTAGTTGCCAATACTTATTAGGAAGAACACATTCAGCCACTGTTGCTTTGTGAAAGGCCCTCTCACAGATCTTTTTGCAACAGTATTGTCTATTGGTCACACCCCTGGAGACCTAGGGCTCTCAGGTGAATGTGCATTCCCATGGACATTTACACACACAGGGTACTTGCTTTTAATTTGCTCCTTCGGGCTGACGTAAGTGGGAAGCTGAAGCAAAAAATGTTTGCTGGAGTTTCTTAATAAGGTTCAAAGGGATTTTAGTTATAAATGATATTTTGAATGTAAAAACCCCAAAAAAATCAGGATCAAAAGTTGCTCTTTTTTAGTAGCTTCTTTGTCATTGCTACAAATTTTACCACAGGGGGTATATACACAGAAGTGGAAAATTCATAGTACATTGCCCTCTCTGTTGGAACTGTTGTCTTTCATTATATAAATAACTGAAACAAACTGTTGAAAGACTGGGTGGGTAGAAAAGGCCATCTTTTAATGTAATCCTTTTTCCTTTAGTTCCTATCACACATGAAAATTATGTAGGTTAAAATCCTTTCTGAATCTTTAACCAGAAATATCAATAAGATGCTGTTTTCCTGTGTCTCGGCCACTCCAGCTGTGGAATAAAGCTGAAGTCTGCTGCAATTCATATTTATCTCGTGCTACTTAATCCCAAACAAAGCTAAGCAGAGAGAGAGAAGCAATGAGTTAAAATAATGCAACTAACACTTATGCAAATAGGAAGGAACACTCCCCACTGGTTCGCAGGGTTAGCACACAGCTCATCTTTTTTCCTCTCTATGTCCCCTTTTACTTCCCTGTTTTATTCATCTGCTCATTTCTTCCAGGAATCCTGGACTGAGGAGCAAAGCACAAATATACCTGTCCAAGCACACTGACTGCACACATGAGGTAAACCTCACACTCGTACGGGAGTGCTTCCCTACACCACAATACATGATGATACAGCCCTATCTCAGTCTGGAGACTCCTAACCAGAAGGATGTTTTGATATAAATAAATGTGTGTTGTGATCAATCCCAGCTATATCTGTGAGTTTCCCTGGGGAAGTAGAAATGAAATGTCTGTACTATGTTATTTCTCTTTTACAGCCCCAAGCAGCTATGTGGGTGAAATCACAAAGAGCCACACTTGAGGGGACAGCACAAGCCTAGGAGACCAAGCTGCTGTTCCCAGACCTCAGGAAAACTCCTCAACACCCTGTATTCAAGGTAAATGATTCTGATCTCATCCTTCCTTCCTTCCTCCATCCTTCACGTAGGATTTAAGGGTGTTTAGGTAGCTAATGAACATTCAGGTAATAAAAAATAGCTAAAAAAAGCTTTCTATGCTGAGATTGTTAAGAGTTTGGCCATGATTCTGTATCTTGTTGCAAACCTACCCAAGAAACTGCATCTGCAGCCTTGTGTAGCATATCTTGCCTGGACAAAACAAGTGGTGACACTCTCTGTGGATGAAGGGCCACCTATTTCAAAGATGGAGGAAACCTGGATACCAGAGTTTTAAATGACTCAGTTCATAGCAGAAGTGCTTTATGATTTGAACTCTGAGTACTTCTATTCAAATCAGCCAATCCAAGTAAAAAGAAAAATCTCCTAGGTCATTCTAGACACCGTACACCTGGGATACACCCAACAGGAAAAGTCCCCACCCCAAAATAACCAAAAGCAGAAACAGTGTCCTTGGTGTGTGTGCACGTGGTGCACAATGCCCAGGGTCCCCACCGCAGCTGCTGACACTGCAGTATAGCTCTTAAACAGTAATGGGAGCAGGTCTCTGTTGCATAGCTCTGTGCAGTCCCGACGTGCTACATCCATTGTAGCTGACGGCAGTGCAAGCTAACAGTGGATTCAAGAAGCGTGTGGACAGAAGGTATCTTTGCTGTGCAGTTTTTGGGAACCCAGCACACCCTGCTTCTCCTAGCTTGCAAATGACAGACAAGACGTTTTCGAACGTAATGGGCTTAAAATGTCAGGTGTAATCAAGGGTGAGACTGTGAATGCAAATGAACTGTTTTGATAAGTGCAATCTAAACACCGAAGTCAAATCACAGCTTCCCTATCACTGCAGTTCTGCTTGCCATACTATCTCTAATACAAACTGGAAGGCCAATGGCATCCTGACTTGTATTAGAAATAATGTGTCCAGCAGGACCAGGGAGGTGATTGTCCTTCTGTACTCAGCATTGATGAGGCCACATCTCGAGTACTGTGTTCAGTTTTGGGCACCTCAATACAACAAAGACATCGAGGTGCTGCAGCAGGTCCAGAGAAGAGCAACTGAGCTGGTGAAGGGCCTGCAGAACAAGTCTTACGAGGAGTGGCTGAGGGAACTGGTGCTATTTATTCTGAAGAAAAGGAGGCTGAGGGGAGACTCTATCACTCTCTACAGCTACCTGAAAGGATGTCGTAGAGAGGTAGGCGCTGGTTTCTTCTCACAACTACTGGCAGAACAAGAGGGAATGGCCTCAAGCTGCACCAGGGGAGGTTTAAACTGGACATTAAGAATTTTTTCTCCCTGAAAGGGTTATCAGGCATTGGAACAGGATGCCCAAGGAGGTGGTTGAGTCACCATCCCTGGAAGTGTTTAAAAGCCATACAGATGTGGTGCTTGGGGCTGTGGCTTAGTGATGGACTTGGTAGAGTAGGGTTAATGATTGGACTCGATGATCTTAAAGGTCTTTTCCAACCTTGATAAATCTAGGATTCTATGAAAATCCTGGGAGGTGAGCAGAGGATGAGCATCCTCTCACTCCAGCTGGGACACAGGCATCCCTTGAAACCTGGGAGGACAAAGGGGTGCCAGCAAGTATAGTTATAGAAGAAAGGGTAAAGCTGTGATAAAAGTGCAGGGCAGTTGAACTGAACTGAAAAAAAAACCCAAACAAAAGAAACCATTTCCTGATGTTTTCTTTCATTACTGGGTCTGTCTTCTCAAAACGTTGTGTAGCATGCTTTCACTGGATGAAAGACACCTTCTATCTGCAAGACAAATAGGTGGTCCCAGATCCTGAAGAGGAGGCCTGCTATTGAAGCAGGCTGTCCAGTCCTTCTGCATGACATATCACAGATATTCCCCACCACTTGCTTGGGGTTTTTTTTCTCATCACTGAATTACTCAAGCAGTGCTCTGGAGACTGTGATCTCCCCTGCTACCACTTTAAAATTACTAATACTTTAATTTGCTTTAGAAAGAGCCTTTCACAAAAGCAGAGATGGAGACTTTTAAATTATTCAACAACAATGCAAATAGTAACTAATTTTTGCAATGCCCTGGTGAGGTAGGTAATTATATGTTATCCTTTCTGACAGGCAGAAACATTAAGTTTGAATCACTGGCTGCAGACCAGAGGAGAACTTTGAACTAAATTTTCCTGGGCTCAGGTGAAATTTTGGATAAAGCTCTAGTTTGATCAGAATGTGGTTTTTCATTTTCCATTTTTATCTCATCAAGAAACCAGGCTTGGAAGAATATCCCTTGGCTGAACTGCCAGAATATGTTCATAAATGATTCACTTGGACCTTTCACAGTCAAAAATGACACTGAGAGTACCATGGAAATAAATTTCTGAGGGTAGATGACTCACCTGGGTTTCATTGTAAGTAATGACAAAAGCCAATTCTGTTACTCACCCAAATTGTATCCTCGCTATTTAAAATGCTATTGTTACATCCTCTCTAAGTGATCTGGCTGGATTGGTCCAGCTATCTTTATGGTTTAAGGTCTTGTTGCAGACAAGGCAACACAGTTTTGATATGTTAGAACAGTGTAAACCTGGAGCAATTGGTGCCCATGTTAGGTGCAGGTCCTCAATAATCTGAAATTGCCTTGTAGTCTGAAACAGGTTTTGTATCTCTTCCAAAATTTGCCACCTACAACAGCTCAATTATCTGTGAATGAGTCACTGAGTTCTTGTGGCAGTGAGCTCCCATCCTAATTAAGGGAACAACAAACTGAACTCTTTCCTTTGATAGTTTTCCCATCCCCCTTCCACCTTCTCTCTGTCATTCCTTAACTTACTTCCCTTCGACCTGTCCCCACCCGTTTATGCCCATGCTAACTTTCCCCACTCATCAAATCTGCATGCTCACCATCGCTCTGGAAGGCTCCTGCATGATTTAAGCTGACCAGAAGGCTGCATGGTGACACAGGGACTGTGACACAGGGGTTACACAGCAGCATGATGAAAAAAACCCCTACCATTTCTTCTTCATCATTCATCTTGCTAAACTGCTGATCTTTAGACGATAGGAGGGCTCTCTCCCCCGTCATCTGAAGATGTGCTCACTAATGAAGGCCATCAGTCATGCTATTTGATCTCTGAATACTCTGGGATAACCACCTTCATCCCTGAGCACATCCTACTCTGACACTTAATTACCACTACAGGCATTACCTTTAGCTTCAAAACAAAGCAAGAATCATAGTCATGAAGAAATAAGGGAACTTCTGTAACTCATCCTGCACTACACAAAACCTTGGTTCTGAAAAGTACTCCTAGCCCCATACTCACAAAATCTCCAGCAATTTAAAATTCTTGAATATTTCTGGAGCAATTTTTTGTTTGTTTTGGTTTTTTTTTACAGTTGTTACATGCTTTGAATGCTCATAAAAAAAAATATTTCCCGAGGAAGTGATGCACAGACTGACAGCAAATCTTTGTCTCAAACATCCTACAAAATATCTCTCTCTTGATTTTTTTAGAGATGGAGAATATGAGCACAGCAAAATGTAGCCAATGAAAGTCACTCAAATTCCACTACGACAAATGAGAATGAAACTGCAAACTATGATATCCTGCTTTTCTGTTAGGCTAATCACTAAGCCACTCAGTAGCTTTGCTATAGTTCTGCTTGCTTATTTTAAATACAGTGTTTAGAAAGCAGAAATCAATTCTTCTAGTTATGCATGTATGCATGTACAAGCAGGTATGACATGTATCTCCTTAGACTTTATGCCCATGTTCATACACACAGAAAACTGCCATCTGCTACCTGCTCAGCTATGGAACTGTGGTTTTTGATACAACGGGGGGTAGGATTTATGGCCACAGCCAGCATAGAGTGACATGTGTTCTTGCCTTAGCATCCTTCAACCTAGATCTCTAAAACAGAGGATGAAGACTTCCACTCCGGTATGGCCAGACATCTTCCCCCAATTCTAAAATACAAACACAAGTACTTTTTAAAATCACAGTCCTATCAAACAGTTCTAAGACATCCTTTTTTTTCGTCTGTTTTGAGTTTCCATTGTCAAAATGGCACTGATGACCTGCCCGTGATGTGACTACCAACAAAGCCAATACAGGTAAATATTCATTTTCAAATTCAACAGATCATGTGGGTCACTCTAACAATTCAGGGCTTTAGGAGAACATTGTAGAAAGGAACTCAAGAGAGGCCCCACATAGGACAACTGAACTAATATATCTGTTTTTGCTGGAATTAACTCAGCACATTTGCTGATTTAACAAACCCTATTTGCTCCTGCTGGCTGGATTCAGTGTTCACCACAGGTGCTACTTACCTCTGAAATGCATGATGACTACCATCAGGCCCAGGGAGAGGCACATTTTTTTGATAATAGATTGGTGTCTGAACGTGTCAGCAACTCATTTTACCTCATTCCATACTTGGTAATGCTAACGCTGAAAACCAAGGTTCAGTTAATAGATTTATAGGGCTTAGCTAAGTAAGACAATATCAACTGAACACATCTTTGCCACTCCAGCCAAGGAGTCATTAGCTCTTGAAGTTGTTTGTCCCCAGTACTGCAAGGTTGGTTGTTTTTTTTCAGTAATGTGTTCACCTACCTTGTTTACAAATGCATTCTCTCACATCTGCTGCCAATATCTGGGCATCCCTGTGAGTTTGCACTTGCTACAAGATCTCTCTCTGGACATATGTCCCAGGACCACATGTGGAAATGGGAGCATCAGCTGTGAGAAAGGATGACGGAGTTCTCATTCTTCAACACTCATCCTGGCCAGAGAATAAATGGAAAGTAGTACATAAAGTTGCTGTGAGTAATGAGGAGCAGCAAAAAGTAAAACATCTTTAGTATTTTTAAAAAGACAGAAATCCCATTTCAAGCACATTTGGAGAAAAGATAGTTATGTTATTCAGGTTTCATAGGTGCAGCTTTGTGTGGGGGGTAAACCAGCAGAACATGGTATTCTTAAGGCTTTAGATGTAATTTGGCTCAGCTTTGCGTTGTATAGAAAATTTCCCATTCTAAACTGAGTAAAAAGAAAAGTGTCTTACTTATTAAAAAGAACACAGGTAAGAGAGTAGAAGCATCTCTACCTGAGCACAAACAATAACCTGGAAATTACTCTGTGGACAGAAGTAAGCTGAATGTGATGGTAACACAAGTAAGTCTGTCTCTACTTACAACGACTCAAGAAGCTTCTTGGACAAACAGATTTATGAAGAAATATCTTTCTCTCCCCAGAGGAACTATCCTATCTTATATATTTAGCCAAATATTTACCAGTCTAAAAAGGGAGGTAAGAATTTCAGTTTGGGTCTTCTACATCTCAGGAGAACGCTTTAATCATTGAGTACCTGTTGGTATCAATCTCAGTCCCTTGCACCTCCTGGAATAAATTCTGGGCTTGGTAAGCCTTCTAGGTCAATATACCAAGTTAATTAAACCTTTCCATGAATGCTTCTTTTTCACCTAATTAATGGTTTTTCTTGAGAAAGACTTACAAAATCACTCCATTACCAGCATTACTTCATATAAGGTGCATAAGAATGCCATCTACTTTGGAGGCCTATTTTAGTAGATATATTTGGGTAGATCACAGTATTTTTTTCAATTGCTTTTTCTGATTCTTCTTGGATGCTATATACAAGGGGTGGCTGAGAAATCCCTTTTTCTATATTTCCTTTCTGGAGGGATTTGGTTTTTTCCAGCTCTGAGCTGCTGCTGAAAGGATATGAGCATCAAAGCCTAGAAAATACTGAAATTTTATCCCTAAAAAAAAGAAAAAAACCAAACTTCTACTAAAATAAAACAACTCAGAATATCAGAAAATCTCTCAAAATAAGTATATAGTGTCCTGATAATTCCATTTGACTTAGCATGGAATGAAGGACAATCAGAAACAGAAAGTTCCAACACTCTGTCATAAGTAGTCCTACTGTATCTCTGATTTAGAGTGGCTTTGTAGTGTCTTCCAACCACCACACAAGATGCCTTCTAACGTTCAAACAAAAGTGAGACCTACATAAATGTGATGGTGATCTTGAGGTGGCATTCATCAATAAGAGGTAGGATTCACAAATAAGATGACTCCCAGGTACCATCACAAATACATTGGTTTCCTCCTCTTTACGCTCCTAATTGTTGTGCCCAGGAGAAGGATCCAAGATCAGGCAGAAAGGGTTAGGGGGGATAATAAGATCCCCATTAAATAATGTGCTGGTGGGTACAGATTATAAGACACGGGAGAAAGAAAGGAAGAAAATACCAGTGAAAAATAATAGAATTGTTTGAGAAATCAAAGTGTAAGTAGCCTAGGAAGAATAGTACAATCAATAAAGAACTGCAGAAGTACAGATATGTAGGCTTTGAAGTAAGCTCTAAAATCCTCTTTGCCTAAAGCAGGTAAAGTGCTTGAAAAGGATATTTCACGATATCACTGTAAGTTCTTGGTCTGCAACTTCAAGAGCAAAAGGAAGGCATCTTACTTACATATAAGATGAAGCGAATAAGGAACGGCCCCTTGGCCCTGTGGAGGGACTGCTAGTTATGCACCAAAATAAAACAGGCTGTTCACCATCTATACAAGAATAGAAGGTAGGATTACTTCTCCTGTAGAAGTTAAGGCTCAGATGGTACAACTCTGCAGCTGTGGCAAATGGTGCAGAATTAGAATGTGCTTGTAGAAAACCTTAACAATTACCAGCTGTTCCAATTCCTCCTTGCTCCCCTTCTCTTTCATGAATGTTTCTTAATTAGACTACTTTTCCAATGTGGTTACTAGTTAATGAGAACCTTCAAAAGAAAATAGGGCTAAATTGACAAAGATTTTTTTTTAAATGCCTGGTTTGTTGGTTTGGGTTTTTTTAACTCCTTTGTGCTAAACAAACTGATGTTTTCCCTAGTTTAATAATTTATTATTTTATCTCAGAATGAGTATCTGCAGACAAACAAGAAGACAGAGTTCAGTATAAATGCACCCACACTGAGTCATGTTTTCATTCTCAGCCACTCGGCATGGATATATTAGTGCAAGAAAACAGACAAATCCTACTATAGCCAGAGTTCATTACAGAGCTGTATTTATCACTCATCCCTTTAAGCACACTTTCCCAATAATGCAAATACAGAGCTACCTACCAACCTTCTATTCCCCGGTGCACATTTTTATGAAAAATGATGTTTACAGTGCTCTTACTGCCCATATATGAATTACTTAAGCTTCTTTAAGCAGGTGTGGATTGGAGCTTTACTGTCTAAAGCACACAGAGTGGTGAAAAACAGCTTTTTTCCCCCGGAGATATTTTGATCGAAGGAAGCCCATGAGAAATAATGCTGAGGGGCACAGAAGAGGGACGGTTTCTGTCATGGGAATATATCCTAAAGCAAGTGGATTTACAAGAACTGGAGGGGGAAGAGAGGAAAAAAAAGCTGGTAAGGTACGTGGCAGGAGATAATTTCCAGAGAAGGCACTGCCAACATAAGAAGCAGCAGAGAAGAACTGGGCATCAGTGAGAAGTCAGAAAAGCCTGGAAAAAAATGGTGAGGTAAGGTAGAGGAGAAAGACAGAAACCTAACTGAATGCTTTGAAATTACAGTGAAAGATAAGAAAAGGAAAACCAGTTCATGGGTCTAAACTGACCTACAAAGTGAAACACAAAAGTCAGTGATGGAGAAGGGAAGAAATCCTTGATGCAGCTCAGGGATAAAGAAGGGAAGCCAGGAGAAAGAAACTGCAGGTTACAAAAATGCAGGTTTGCCCCTGTTGCTCTGGGTATATCCTTTTTTTTCTTCCTCCTAAAAAGTCTAAACGTGGAGGGCTATTACAGCTTAATGGCTCAACATTTCTGGACTCCACTTGGCTTGGCCAGAGGTCCAAGGATCCCCAAGGCTCCTGAGCCTGCAGAGAGCCCAGGTTGGTAGGATCAAGTGGGAAGCTGATGCTCGCCCCCCTGTACCAGAACCTTGCCATATAAACCCAGCAATGACTTGCATGGCTACTGTGCCCCCTGTGCAAAGGATGCAATGCTTCCAGAAAACCACAGGTGGAGGCAGCATGCCAGCATGCATCAGCTCCACAGCACATGTGCTGTGTAAGATAGGTCCTAAGAGTAGTCAAGGGGGATACTAGCACTGCTTTGATCACAAGTTAAGCAGAAGGTAGCAGCAGGTATTACCTCATCCATATTTGTAGGACTCTGACATGAGCGTCATTAAAAAATGGGGATAAAATCCAAAGAGCAATCCCAGAGTCCAAGTGTCTCACTCTCTGCCCTGAGTGGTGGGGCCTAATGATTACGATTGTTTGGAGAACTCCAGATTTTCACTAAGTTTGACTTGCAGGGGTAGGCGGTTGAGGGTAAGAGAAATTATGACGGCAAAATACAGGAAGGGAAAAAGACACAGCATGTCACTTTTCCAAGGGACTGTTAGTTGTAAGGTAAAACAAATACCATCTGGCAACTTGATGCTCTTCTATGCTGTCCTACATATATGTATACCTGGATATATAGGTAATCTTTCAAATGCGTAGTTATAACTCCACAGTTTATTAGAAAGTTTCTTTCCTGGTACTTTGCATGTTTTATTCCCAAGACAAGGGAAAAGAGGTGGAAACAAAACTGTTCTCAATACAAATCAGATCAACCCCTTCAGTTTCTTTGTTATGGTAATTGGTAATTACAGGAAAAAAAAAATAATCTTAGCTTAAGATGAAGATTGCTGCAAGTACCTTCCCTACGTATGATCTGTGAGCAGCCCACCTATGAATGACACCTATACTGGAAAACAGGTCACATGAACTCTCTGAGCCATGGGTCCCTGCTCCCCTTCTTCCAAGCACCTGGGGAACAACTACAGCACTACTGAGACCTGTATAGTTGAAATAGGATCTGACGTGAGGTAGCTTGTTGACATACTATGTTTTTCCCCTCTTTAGCCCACTGGACTGAAATACACGGTGCCAGTGGAGCCATCAAGAAAGCTTTGGGCCAAAATCAGACGCTTAAAGAAGGTTAACCCCTTTCAGGGAATATGTGCTGCCTGGACCTCCTCTGCTCTGGAGAGATAGATCCTTGTCCCTGTGAGGATGACTGTGGCTACAGGCAGCTGGTGTAAGGTCACTGCACGTCTGCCCCCATGAACGGGACCTTCAGAGCAAAAGCCTACCCAGCTTTGTGCCCACCTGCTGCACTTCAGTAGGGTGCTCCCTAAGCGATGACACGTGCTCTCTATCCTCCAAAGTCAGCTTCTATATGTGCTCCTAAAAGGCACTTAATTTCTTGATGGGTACCCAGGACATTTCTGATCAGTGCTCGTTTATAGTACTTGCACTAACTACCAAATTCAGAATTTTGTATCCATTTTCTGTTTTCGCCCTGGCTTGAACCTTTGATGGGAGTTACAGGGTTCATTGCAGGCTTCCCAACACAGGTCCTGACACTCCCTCAGCCCACAGCTGAGTTTTCCTGGCAGTCTGAGCTAAGCTTTGCTCCCAGCAATGCGGGGGAACTGCTCTGACCAGTACCAGCACCAGCACCTGAGGGCTTTGGTGGCAGCAGGGAGGGCAAGAGGAAATGGCTAACATCTGATGGGGAGCTGTTAGACCTATTTCCCTAGCTGCCTGATTATCCAGTTGCTTTCCTGGCCACGTCCCCTTGCCTACATACATGCACATATATGTCTGAGCACATACATGCACACAGAGCAGGCCTTTCCAAGTTCAGATTAGAGGGCTGCTATTCAAAACTTGGATTTATCCTTTTTTCTTTCTTTTTTTTTTTTTTTTTTCCTGAAGCAAACAGATGACATCTGTGATGTAGAGATTAGATTTGATTAAATTAGATGTAAGCCTAATATCAGGCAATTTTCAGAGCAGAACTAAGTATTTTTTAAATGGCCATGAAAAAGGGGAAAATATTCATACTTAGGAAAAGTATTTGCTAACACTGCTAAAAGGAGTCATAGTTTGATTCAAGGATAACCTTGTCTCTTTGTTTCCTTTTGAAGGCTTTTGGGAGCTTGCTTCCTAATCTTGACAAGATAGATGTGCTCATGTGTGCCCATTTTGTACTGTTGTGCTCTTGATGTTTTTCTGAACTATTATAAAAAGAGGAAACAAAGAAAAATCCACTAATGTGAAAGAAATTTCCAGCTGAATTTGGGTGCTTGACAGTGTGTATAGGTGTGCTGGAATAAAAATGCAGCCTCTTGGAAAACGTAAAACAGGCATTCGTGCACTCTCTGATACAGTGCAAACAAATATGCCAACAGGTAATAAATGCATAGTCGGTGACTGCTGAACCTGGACGAAATATATTTCACTGTTAACCAGGAGATGTGTGAACTCAAATGCAATGACAGATTCTGCAGTATGATTTTACAGGACATTGTACTTGTCCATAAAACCTTTAAATGTAAAGGTAGAAGGAACTGAGAGTCTATATTCAGTGAAAAATGCCCAACAATCACGCCACGCCAACAGGAGATATTATCTGGAATGGAACAAACTGGGAGTTGAACCTTACTTCCATTAAGAGGCTGAGCAGTATGGTATATAGAAAAAGTGAGAAAAGCTAACAAAATCTGATGTTATTTGGACTTTCTGTTGTGCAGTAGACACTTTTTTAATCACTTACTGGTAATTTCTCAGTTCTAATGGAGTTAAACTGGACTTGCACTTGTATTATCACGAATGCTTTTCAGTCTGGTTTTGCTTTATGAGATTTTTAAAGAGTTGTTTCGGTGTTCTTATTAATTCTTTATCGTAAAACTGGTTGACAGGATTGCACTCTCTCACCATGGATTTTGTGTAATATATTGCGTCAGAACTAAAGTAACAACTTGTGGTAAATTAACTCATATGGGAACTTCTCAGAGTGTGAACAGCCTATGAAAAAATAACCACCCCATTAAACCACAGCAGTTTTAATCTCTGAGTCAGGTGTTCCCTATTTTTTCAGCCTTTGGCCATCTGAGCCCCAGACGAGAGCAGCCACCACCAGCATCCTGCATCTCTGAGAGCTGGCTCCCTTGGCAGTGGACTGCAGAGGCTTCTGCTGTAGCCAAGGCAGCCTCTGTGGACGGGGACCTCTCGACAAGGATGTCAGTATTTTCCACAGAAATAAACCTTAGGTCTTATAGGTGCAGTTAGGCAACAAGGAGGGGCCTGCAACACAATCTCCAACCAAGAGCTTTTCTTCAGAGCCTGATTTTCACGTCCTCAGCCCCTCCTTCCATCAGGGGTTGCACTTTACACTCCATCATTTCTGTATTGGTTTGAAATACCGAGAGCTTAGCCTGTTTTGAAGGGGCAAGTGTCAGCTCATCTCTTAGGGGTCCTGCTGGGAAATGCCAGTGTCTTCTAACAACTGCAGGCAAGTGCCTTCACCCTGGCTCAGCAGTGTAGAATTGCAAGCGCTGCTGCCTTCACCACCCTCTGCCAGTGTTTTCTGTGTTCTTCTCCAGCTCCCCTGTTCCTCTGCTGGCCAGGACAGAACTTTACTGGCCTCATTAGCTCTATAAGGTTTCTGACTCCCACACAGCAGCACATTAAAACTGAAGCTGTTACTATGTCCCAGCCACTCACGTCTCCTTGCTTTGCAGTCCACGCTGAAAACCCACAACTACTCAGTCACTTCTTTGGGAGCTGTTTGTTCCCTGACCCTGCTGGGATGGCACTGTGGAAGGACTGGAGCAGCCAGCCCCAGGGGAGCCATTTCACCCAACTCATTTATCTGAAGCTGGCTGGGTTACTTAAAAACTCACCGGTGCAGAATGGCAGAGCAGGACACCAATTCTGCACATGTGAAAAGTGTCTCGTGGGTGCCCACGGTAGTTTATGCCCTTTTCGTCTCAATAGTTTATCATCCTGCTCAGCATTTCCTGATGCACAGCTGCCTCCCTGTCCCATAGGAAGCCCAGCACAACTTGTTCCAGTTGGACAGCTCTCCCACACAGAGTGAACAGAATGGGGCTGTCCATACAGGAACCAGGACTGCAGCCATAGCTGTCCCCATGTTAATCATTGAATCATTTAAGCTAGAAAAGACCTTTAAATTCATCAATTCCAACCATTAACCCAGTACTGCCATCCCCACCACTAAACCATGTCCCTAAGCACCACATCTACATGTCTTTAACATTCCTCCAGGGATGGTGACTCCACAACTTCCCTTGGCAGCCTGTTCCTGTGCTTGACAACCCTTTTGGTCGAGAAATGTCTCCTAATAGCCAATCTAAACCTCCCCTGGTTCAACCTGAGGCCATTTCCTCCTGTCCTATCACTTGTTACCTGGGAGTAGAGACTGACATCGATCTCACTACAACCTCCTTTCAGGTAGTTGTAGAGAGCAATAAGGTCTCTCCTGAGTCTCCTTTTCTCCAGACTAAATAACCCCAGTTCCCTCAGCGTGATGGTATCTAGCATGAGATTTCATACGTCATAACTTCTAATTTTGTTTCCATCTCTACAGAGTTACCACTTGCCTGAACTGTCCCACGTGCGTGCAGTCACAAACTCTGAGCAGCATTTGGAGAATCTGGATACCTTGTCCGGCAATACCTGGCAAACTGGTTGGAGCAGCAGCAGTTGCTCTGCCCCAGCTGAAGAGGACCAGAACCACTGGGCAGCCACGCTCTGCCTTGCTCTGCTCAGCTCACAGGGATGTTCACAACAGATGTGATGCTGGCCGGCTGATCAGGTGTACAGTGCAGAGCTGCACCCTGTGCTACCTGCATCTACTCTTGAGGTACTACACTTGAAATGCATTCAGGCCACAGCTCATGCGACGCACCACACGTACCCTCATGCTTCTCTCCAGGGCTTCCTGGCTGGTCTTATGACAACTCCATTTCTACACCCTTGTTTTCTAGAGCTGCTTGTTGCAACACACCGGCCTTGGTCCTTGTGGGCTTTGGTCATGTTGTCTGTACAAAGGTTTATGATATTTTTAAGGTATAAGCAAATGCCATGCATTAGGTTACTACCTCTATAGACACAAACATCTGGTGCAAAATCACATTCACACTTCCTTTACCAGATCCCATAGCTCCAGAGAAATCAGGCCCATTTGTTCCTTACCATGTGACTATAACTGAGAACAGCAACAAAAGGCAGCCAGAAGGGGTTATCTATGTGTATTTTAAAGCCAGTTTACAGGTCAATAAATACAGGTATATTCATTATAGTTGTATCTGGAGGCTGCACAGAAAGAAGTGACTCTACATTTGCAGACCATAAAGCTTTCTAATCTTATTCGAGAAGGATAACACTGAAATTGCTGCCTCTGCCCTTCATGAAGATGTGGTGTAATGAATGACAGAGGAAAGCCACTACCTTTGCTCAGAGACAACTTACACTTTCTAAGTGGCTCCTGAACAGCTGAAGTCAACCAACTCATGCCAAAGAGAGCACAGTCAATTAATACAATTGTGTTTGTTTAGCTCAGGAGACTGGGAGCCTAGGTGAACAGTGCGACTGCAGAGCTTGCTGGGAGCCTGAACATCTTTTCCAAGGACAGTTCTGACATTTTAGATGGGGGAAAAGTCCTTCTAAACTGGAACCGGGAGACAAAAATTTCTAATTTTACACCACCTAAAATTTCTGGGAAATGTTGACTTGGTGCTTAATAATTTTCTCAAGAGACACATTTAAGCATTTAATTTCAACAAGATAAAGACCTTCCTTCTTCTTTAGCTTTGTGGTTAGTTCCATTTACAGATATGTCATATTTAATGTAATGTAAGTTTCCATAAAACATTCAGTAGGAATCTCCACTGCCTAAACTTTTTGACCTGGTGCAAACAATATCTACTTCAGAAATCATGACGTTCCCAAAGGCTGATATCTTTCAGGTGTATAACAGAGTTGCGCTTACAGCTTTCTGGATAGTTTGTAGTCCAAAATGAATCCTGTGTTTTTTGGATTGCAGTTTGGAGGGTCAGATGATTTCTCTGTTGGAATACATCCTGGGAGGGATAGGGAAGGCTTATGGGAATACCCTCTGTCCTCTACAGTTTTCGTAAATATTAATTTGCAGCTTCCTCAGTCCCTCTTGCTCTTTAATGAGTACTGGGAGAACCAGTCTGTTACTAAATACCAGCATGATACAGATGGGAAACAGCAAAAACTGCACGTGAACCAGCAATATGAACTCACAGCCCAGACAGCCAATCACAGGAATGTGGCCAGCAAGTCAAGGGAGGTGATTCTCCCCTGCTACTCCACTCTTGTGACACCCCACCTGGAGTACGGTGTCCAGCTCTGGCATCCCCACCATGAGAAAGACATGGACCTGTTGAACTGGTCCAAACGAGGGCCATGAAGATCAGGGGGCTGGAGCACCTCTCCTGTGAGGTCAGACTGAGAGAGTTGGGGTTGTTCAGCCTGGAGAAGAGAAGACTCCAGGGAGACCTTATAGTGGCCTTCCAGTACTTAAAGAGGCCTAAGGAAAGATAGGGAGGGATCCTTTATCAGGCAATGTAGTGGTAGGATAAGAGACAATCACTTTAAACTCAAAGAAGGTAGATTTAGATTAGATATAAGGAAGAAATGATTTACCATCAGGGTGGTGAGGCACTGGAAAAGATTGCCCAAAGAGGTTTTGGATACCTCTTTATACAATTATACAGAAATGTATTTATATGTGTGTGTTTATACAAACTAACCTTAGAGCAGTGTTGACAGTATTCTGTTGGATTTTACCTTTCATTCGTTTAATTCTAGATTCATACATCTGTTGGAATTTCTTTGCAGTTTGCCTTGAGTTAGGTGCCTAATCTGGGGGTGATGCCTTTTGAGATGTTCTTTGCTCTCCCACCTGGCCTCCAGCAGCTGCTCCAGGGAAGCAGAATTTCCATGGGCCTGCCAGTACTGTGCAGACCCCTCTGCAATCTGAGGGTGCCTGAGATGGCCCCAGACACCTCAACAGCTGAATCCCAGTTTGCAACCCCTTCACTGAGGGAAACAACGGAAGGGGAGAAGCATGAGACACTGACACAGAAATTTAGGTTTCTAGCTGCTGCTGTCCACATTGCTGCTTTTGCAGCCTGGCAGTTGCTTCCTAAATGCTTTGCTTTTTTTCTCTGATTACACTGCTGTTAGAGCTCCCTGTCAGGAGCTGCAGCCCTTCTGTTTCCAGACTGAGAGTGTTTGTGTTAGGTTGGATTTAGTGAGGGTCCCCATGGGAATGGCTTCTAGGTGTTCTTGGTTGCCTTCCCAGCCTGGTTTCTCTCCATGCTACAGAGACTGAGATCCAGGTGATGGGGGGGTGGGATTATATGCAGTGTAACCCTGCAATCCACACAGAGCAGGAATTGGGATGCTTAACAGAGGCAAAGAGACTTGTGTCTCCAGCTCACTGGCTACAGTGTGTTGAATGGGCTGGGAATGATGCTGTGATTTCCCAGGGCCCACCACTCAGGATGACTCCCCGGTCCTAACCCACCTCCTGCACCTTGATTTTTTTACTTCTCTTTCTCTTCCCGGTTGCTATTTGAGATGGAGCTGTGTTTTGTTAGTTTGAGAAAGCCTAATGCTTTGAAAATACTTGTGTGTCACAACACATGCCCAGTTTGGTTTACTTACAGGAGGTAGTTAACACTGGCTCATGCAGAAAGGACTTCCCAAATATTCTGGGGACAGAAATGGAGGTGCATGAATCACAGGACTGGTCAGGCTGGTTTTAAACAATGCTCCCTCTTGTCTCACCTCCTGTGTCCAGTGATGAGGCATCCCAGTGATGCTGGTGCTCTTTTCCAAACAGGAAAATGCACCTTAGTCTCCTCAGATGTGGATTGCTCTGCGCCTTAAAACATAAAACCTTAAATTCCTTCTACAACCACATTTCACTTCTGTGAACAGTTGAGCCATCTTCCACATTTTTTGAACCAGGGAAAAAAAAGGAGAATTATTAGAAGTAAAATATGTTATTAAATGGGAGCTGGCATGTGTCAGGTTTATTGATGGGAACTTGCATAAAATGTGATAATACTTCATTCCTACCTTAATTGAAGATATTTTCAGCCTAAGTGATGTGTAACTGCACAGTGATTTAACTCGCTTTTATGAATAATTACATTACATGTATTCTCTCTGGATATTTCCATTGATACATAGGATAAGTTTCTCTCAGAATAGCCTGTAAAGGGATCAAGCAGACCTCACTTTATTGAATCCCTTTGAAAACAGCATATTTCGCCTTCTTAAAGTCAATGGTTAAATTATAAACACAATGAGAAACCTTTCGAATGAGAGGAACATTCCCTCTGCTTATGATCTAATTCCCTGGACACCCACTTACTAAAGATTTGACAGGAGTAACATGAAGCTACAGCATTCACTATGTGGTTCATTTTTTATCAAACAAGAGAGAAAGAATGAAGCCTTGTCTGTGTTTGAAAGCTGTATCATGTTCCTGCTGTTTCCTTAGGCGTTCTTACAGAAACCTTTCAGTTCTCCCTTTCTCATCTTCTGCAGGCTAACGTATTAGCAATACTTTTCCAGTGATTAACAAAATGATGGTGATTTTTGCATGAAGCATAGGAAGAGCCTCATTCTTACCTGTGTACTCATGAAATAACCAATCTCAAACCGTGATGAAAACAGAAATAATTATAAACACTTCAGCAAATAAAGAAATTGTCGAGAGCTATATTTAATATTAAACACCACACAGAAAATTTCCCAGGCAACGGGCCAAGCTGAGATTAACTGGATCTTTTTTAAGAGGCATTTGTAATGTAAATTTAAAACCAAACAGTAAAAAACTCTTTGACAAACCTTTACATTATTGCCACAATCTGCATCTAGGCCCCATAAAATAATAGACAGGAAAGCTGCCAGCATCCAAGGCAGGGGTATGCAAATGCCCTATTCTGCAACTCGCTGATAGCAGCTGGAGAGCTGAATTTAAAAGCGCCACTTCAAAGCTTTTCCAGGAAATAATTGAACACTTAATGATTCCAAAGTTCCATGATAGCTCTAGTGCCAAATTGTTGTTTAAATTAATTTATTTAACTAATGATCAACACACGCGTGTGGAAGATGCTTCTCTTCGTGTGTTTGTGGCTCTGCCATGGTGATGACTAAAACAAGAAATGTGGTGCGACATGGGGTTTGTCCCAGGGCACCAGGTCAAGCTGGGTAGGCAGCTTGCTCTGGGTGAGGTGGAAAGTCTCCCCTATAGACCACAGAGTTACTTTGATACTGTTTATGTGGTGCCAGGCCTGCTTGCAGAGTGAACTAGGAAGGCATCTGTCTTCAAAATACAACAAAAAGCCCAGGCTTGCCTGCAGCAAAGAAGAAAGGGCTTTTGCTTAAGGCATTGCTGGGTGGTTTTGGTGTTTCTGTGCCGGTTAATTTGCCTCCTGCCAGTTTAGGGGGGAGAAGACAGGGAGGTCAACCAGCAATGCCAGGATGGGGCAAGTACGGGAACTTCCATCTCTGTTGGTGTCAGGCAGGAGGAGGTCCCTGCAGAGCTGGCACTGGGGGGTGGGGGGAGGCCCAGAGGGAAACAACGCAGCAAGGAATCCCACTTGGGCAATGGGTATGAGAGTGTACATGGAGAGGGTTAGCCGAGAGATAAAGATCCACAGTAACTTCCACAGATTGCTATACCAAGTTGCCCCTCTCACAATTTTGAGGTCATTTCCCCTCCCAGGGCAATTACACCATTGCTTCCTCTTTCCCACTCTCTGGTTATTCAGATCAAAAACCCTGCAACACATGGGCTGTGCCTCTGTAGGTGAACACAACAGGCTTACCACAGTTTTGTTCTAAAGTCTGCTAGCTCTTGTTTGAGGTGAGAAATAGTAATTTGAAGAAGGAGATAAGCTGGGTAAGAGAAAGCAATCAATCCCAAACTCTAGCCCCTCAGTGCAGAAACCCCCCCATTAAAACTGCGGTTCTGTTTTCTCAGTGTACCGATGCCGTCGGTGAGGATATACAACATTTATGAAGGTTCTCAACAGACAAGCTAGGGCAATGTGACAGAAGCCTTCACACCCAGAAAAGGTGGGAGAGAGATGCATAGGAAATGATCATTCACAGTTTCTCGGTGCTAAAGGGCACCCATCAAAATGATGGGGTAGGCCACTTAAAACAAAAAGCAACGCTATTCCCACCAACTGTGATTGAAATCTGGCCTTCACTGCCATGGTCTGAGTACCTCCATTACATGAAGTGAAGGTCACCATGTGCTCCCCTTGTTTCTGCTCACTTCCCATGTCCTACGGGAACTCCATTCACACCATCTCTAGGTATCTGCACTACATTTGGCATGACTTGCCACCTTCGCTCATCATCTCTTCTGGTCCCAGGGCTCACTGTGACTTTACCTGCCCTTCTGTGGGTTAAGCCTGAAGTATGCTGAAAGATTACTGAAAAGATGTTCATAGTGACAAGGACAAAATAGTACTTGCCTTGTGAATAAATAGGAATTATCAGCTGCCGGGTCTCTGAATGGCCTCAAAAGGCTGTAAGTCATGCTGATGAAAAAATTCTCCACAAAGGCAGTATGTGGAAAAAAAGTTTGAGAGCCTTGTGGCATGAAAAGGGGGAAGAGAAATTCCAACCAGCCTGGTCTTGCAGAGAGATTAATCCTTCTTTGTAAATTAGCCTCTTTGTACATATGAAACATGTTTGATCAGATTCCAAATCATGGCAGTCATTTGTGCCAAGTGGGAAGCTGGAGAGTAGAGCAATGTCTGTTATTTGAATATTTTACCAGCCCTTCATCTGAGTTAATATGCCTCCCTGCTAAGGAATCTACAACTACTGCTCACCCTGGTGAGGTACCGGTGGCCTTGCACAAAGGTTGTATGAAAGACACTCATTTCTTCTTTCCTAAGGATGGACTGAATGCATCCACACTGGTGAGTCCTGCATATATCGGTGCCTTGATTTCCAAGTCTGAGCCACACAATTCAGCTTTTTCACCATTCACACTGCTTTCTGCACTGCGTACCAACCTCTGCATACCTGCATCATCCTAATCACACCAGACTGCTGGATCTGTGCATGATCAGGATGGTGCTGGAGAGGCAGCTGCCAGGTCAGTAGAATGCAGACACTTGCAATGCTATATATAAAAGCAGAATCATAGAATGGTAGGGGTTGGAAGGGGCCTCTAAAGATCATCGAGTTCAACCCTCCCTGCCAAAGCAGGGTCACCCAGGGCAGGTTGCACAGGAATGCATCCAAGTGGGTTTTGAAAGTCTCCAGAGAGGGAGACTCCACAACCTCTCCAGGCAGCCTGTTCCAGGGCTCTGTCACCCTCACAGTAAAGAATTTTTTCCTCATGTTGAGGTGGAACTTCCTCTGTTCTAGGTTATACCCATTATTCCTTGTCCTATTACTGGACACCATGGAAAGAGACTGGCCCCTTCCACTTGGCATCTACCCCTCAGATATTTATAGACATTAATAAGATCACCTCTCAGTCTTCTCCTATCAGGAATAAACAGCCCCAGTTCTCTCAGCCTTTCTTCATGGGAGAGATGTTCAAGTCCCTTAATCATCCTCGTAGCTCTCTGTTGGACACTCTCCAGGACATCCCTGTCTCTCTTGAATTGAGCAGCGCAAAACTGGATACAGTATTCCAGGTGTGGTCTCACCAGGACAGAGTAGAGGGGGAGAAGAACCTACCTAGACCAGTAGTTGAAGCCTAGGTCTGACAAGGTGGTTGCCAGTGGGACAGGCATGTACAGGGTTTGTAATCCTGTATTCACCAGCAAATGTTTCATTGCAAAGGGTTATTGGCCTCACCTTCTGTAGGGAACACAAGCACTGGCAAGTAGAACACCACCAGGTCTCTGACAAGATCAGGCACAGATACGGTAGGGCAGCCATCAAGTCCCTTGACCACATCAGGTACGGGTAAGCACCCTTATTTGGGGAGATTCTGCTTTTCTCTGTGCCTTAAGCCTGTGAAGCTGGAACCAAACTCTCAGGCAGTTTCTTGGGTGGACTATGCACCCATGAGGGGTGAAACAGGGCGGTGGTGCCTCTTCTATCATCACGCATATACAACAAAGCAGATGTACCTGTGACTGCACAATCTGGGACACCTCCACTTCTGGAAAAGTAGGATGTTCTTGGTTCACCTGGCACTCTTAATATGTTTTCATCTTGGGATGTCTCCTCTCTTCTCTTTGCACTCCTTTCTTTCTTCCAATTAAAGAAAAGCTATACCTTGAGTGAAGAACAGGATCTTGGAAAATGGTTAGCTCAATGCTCAGAGAGCAATGGCCAGAGCAGGATGTAGGAGTAGACTGTTCTGTGCTGTAACCTCAACCAGCCATGCACAACCATCTTCAATATAGAAAATGTAGATAATTCTTTCAAAAAAAACCCAAAACAAGACAGTTTCTCTGGTCTCCTGCCTCTGAGGAGCTTATTAGCCAAATGTCAGCACAGGGGTGAGTTGGCAGGCTGGGTGTATGGGGGACTGTGATGATAATGTAAATCATCCACATCAAGAATTGATATAAAGTAAATGAGTGACATAGTAAAATAAAAGATGGATTTATTAAAGTAAAACTTGTGGGGAATTTGCCTGATTGTGTGACGTTACCAAGTAATGAAACTTTAATTTTCCTATATTTTTATACATATTTACCTATCAGTTATACACAGTCTTGCTGGTTGGCCAGCTCATAATGGTATATTTATTCTGCTGGAAATATTAAAATTATTTCCTTCCATTATTTTGGTTGAGGAATACACAAGAGAATACATGGAATTTGCATGAAATTTAGTCTTTGTAGAGATTGTGGTAGTGACTAGGACCACCTTGCTTTAGCTCCTTCCTCCATTCTTTCAAACTCTAGGTCCTACTAAATTACTAAAAAAAAATTGGGGAGCCCTCCAGTGGCAAAAAATGTAGAGTCTAAATTACCAGTGTGTTAAAGAGGTATCCAAATGTGTAATGGTGTCTTCAGCCCACAAAAATCCATACGATTTTAACACAGAACTTTACAAAATGTTAACTTTTTAGAGAAGAGGCAATTTCTAAAAGGCCATTTCAATTAAGTACACGTGGAGGTACTTTGGGAAAACAATTTCTAGAAGTTCTTTTCAGAAAACACCCCCAAATGCTACATACAAAATATCAACCTCAGGTTCTTAGACATCTTTTAAATGTAAACTCCCGGAATTTGAGACTGTTCTTTGTTTGGTATTAAAATTGTTCTCCTGCTCCTCAGACTGGTACTTGGTATTCTGTTTCTTATTCCCAAAAAACCCCCAACATCTGTGTGTGGGGGAAATCAGACTCTTGACTCTTTGACAGTCTCGATATTGATTCTTTAAAAGCCTGTATACTGCAGATTTATCCAGAAGTTATACCAACAAAGGTTTCTGTTAAAAGAAGGGAGAAAAGTATGCAAACCCAAACCCAGGTTTGCAGCCCAGAGCTGCAGCTTACTGAAGTGCATAAAAAGTGTTGAGGAACTCTGCTCTGGATCCTCCTTGATCTCACTGCTAAAATGCTCTCTGATTTCCGTGAGAGGAGATTTGGACTAAAAACCTATGGGGAGGTGTTGCAAAGAAAAATACAATTTTTTTTGTCCTTAAGATAGTGACTGTGTCCTATTATAAGCTTCACAGTTGTCTTAGATTGGTCGTGGAATTAAGTACAGAGTGAAAATAAGTAATATTTTTATAAATGAGGACATATGGGGCCATTTCAGCTGTTCCTCTTTCCAACAAACCAGGCTCCTGATGCAAAACTGATTTAAGTCGATAGTTTTTGGCTCGGGCTCTTGAAGTATGATGAGTGGATCAAACTAAGAAAAAAATGCTAAATCTCCCTTTGAGCCAGGAGACCATCTTTGTGTGGGAAGCAACTGCTGGACCACTGGCTAGCTTTGCTGTCAAGTGGGGTGGAGATGCCCAGCCCAGTGCCTGAGCTTCCAGTCACCTACAGCTTGTTGTCAGGTGCAGAGTAGCCATGAATCAGAGCCAGTCTGGTCACTAGCCCAGGAATCTTCCTGCCCTCTAACTACCCATGAACTGATGTTGGTGTATTAAAAGACCTCCCTGTACTATTCCCCCCCCCAAACATTACAACAGGTTTCTGTTGCCTTGCAGACTGCTCTACAGCCTACAGGCAATCACAGCACTTTGTATGTATCCTGGGAGACAATATCTTGTCTCCCAGAATCCACATGGTGGGACATGCATCATGGTCCTACCATATAACAGGAGGGTGAGGGCTGCCCCACCACACTGGCTTATCTCAGGGTATCCACTACTGCCCCTGGCAGCGCAGGGCTGCAGGAAATGACAGCCACCATAAGAAAGTTGGAGCATCAACTTCAACCTCCCGGAAAGATCCTTCTTCCCGAGTATGAGGATGGCCAACTTCTCCTACCCTGCACCACAGACCACTGCATCAATGCCATCAGCTGCTGCTGCTGCTGGTGAAGAGCAGTCTCAAAGGCCCTCTCCTGACTGTAATTTAGGCAGAAGTCCATCATCTCTTCCCCAATGAAAAGGAAGTGCACAGTGCAGCCTTCAGTCATCTGCACGAGCACAAAAATAGCATAGGGTGCCTACAAGTTGAAAGTGGTCTGTGTTAAGAGCTGTCAAAAGCTGTGGTTGCCACAGGGATAATTGGTTTGTGCCAGCTGTAGCTGATGGATACCAAGCTGATGAAAAGAGACAGGATAATATGCCTTCTGTTGTTTAATTAAGGATTTTCTAAATCTGTATAAACTGAAGCTCTGCATACTGAGAACCACCTGAATGCACCCTGATATTCATGGCAAGGAGAGAATTCTGGGAAAACAAGGTTCCTCCCAAAATGTTCGTGCACCTATGTAAAGCAACCCCCGTGCAAGAAAAGGCCATTTGGCGATGCTCTTGCCCTTTATTTCCCGTCGAACTGCTCCCTGCAGATTAATGCTTCTCAGAATCTTCCCTTATCACAGGGGCTGCAATCTTTACTTAATACCCTGAGGGAGGGACATCTTGGGTTATTTCGCACAGAACGAGTGATTGAAATACGACAGCAAACCATTAACATGATCCCAAAAGTACTGGCTCCCAGCCCAATATCTTTTCTACAGTCGTTTCTGAGGTGATTAATAGCATGTCAGAGAGCTGCTCTGTATACCAAACGCTACTTGAAGGACTGTAAATAGATAAAACCAAACTATCAACAACCATAGAGCAAAATAAAGACAAGTACCCGAAGGGTTCTGGGCATCTCAGTTGTTGAATTCTACTTTTATTGTCGTTAATGGTAGGTACCAAGAGGGGATGAACAGCCCTCAAATTAAATTTGCAGCTAATGTCATAGTAGGAGGCAAAGACTTTATCATGCAGGCAGTAGCCTTATCTGGAGGATATAGTAATAAAATCCAACCCGGACAACACAAGCTAATACACCCAGAAGAAATGAAGAAGCGTGTAGCTGTTTGATGGGGCTGGAGGTGTTTGGAAAGCAGCAGTGTTGGAAAAGTGCTGTGGGGAAATGATGTGGGACAAAGCCAGAGAACTGTCTGGAAGTTCACAGTGTGACAGGGCAATGAGGCTGGGGAGTCTCCGAGAGCAAGGCTCACAGTCACAAGTCTGAGCAACACGAGAAAGGTGATGTTCATCTAACAGGACTGATGTGCTGGGGGGGGGAAAAAAAGACCACTGCGATGCCATCCAGTATTAAACTTGTGAAGAAGAGGCCAATGATCTCAAGGTGAAGGGTTTCTCTCTCACATACCTCCCTCTCTGATTTCCCAATTACACAATTTTTCAGGGAAGAAACTTGCTCCTGGGATCGATTCCATCCTAGGAAAAGCAGTGGTGGCACAACTGCCCACTGCAGCAAGGGTTCTTGGGGCACACACTTTTGCTGGGGGGCTGGTGAGTGTCCTGCACCCAGCTGTGTTCTGGCTCTCAGCTGAAGAGGTGATGGGGTGACAGGAAGATGAATACAAGTGCAGCAACCCCTGCCCAGCTCCAAGTAAAGTAGAGTGTCTGGGGGAAAAGAGGAGGAGGAAAAGGACGAGGAGGAGAAGAGGGGCAGAGGAAGCAGGGCAGGCCTGTGCTGACTAGTGCTGGACACAAGGCTGGTCTCATAGCTACAGAGATAGTGCTGGCACCTCATAACTGCAGTAGCACTCGGCAGAGGGCACATCTGTCTCCATCACAAATATGAGAGGATGGGAAGAGATTCAGAGATGTGTAACCAGGATCTTCAGAGGCGTGGAACAGCTTTTGCACCAGGAGCAGCCACAGAGACCAGGATTTTTCAGCCCAGGAAAGGACATGTCCAAGGATGGATGTGCTAGAGGTCCACCAAGCATCAGGGAAGGTGGGTAGGGAATGACTGTGGTTGTCCCACATAAGCTTGGTGTCCCACCAGGACCTGGTGACACCAGAGGGTGGCCAGGGCAGAAATGGCAAAAGGCAATGGTTCTTCACAGAGACAGGGTAAAATATTTACACTGGATCAAAAATGGCTGGGTGAATTCACAAACATCCACTGGAGGCTTTTAAATACCAGAATAACCCTTCCGGATTAGGAGCTGCAAATTCTCCAGGGCTGGAAGACACCCTGAGAAAACACGCCTAACCTGTTCTTGTGTTCTTGCTTATGACCACGATCAGAGGCTCGATACTGGGCCAAAGGGACAAACAGCCTGACTCAGCACGGCCGCTCTGGTATCTCTGACATCGTATATGTGCCACAGATTGCCCTGCACATTGCCACAGTCCCTCTTGCCACAGCAGGAGAGCTGCTCCAGGCCTCTCCTTGTGCCTCGTTTCTCTCTGCTTTTATTGAGACAGCTGGTCAGGATCAAGCTACGTGTTTCTGTGCCTCCAGTGACTGTCTCTTCCAGTGGTCACTATCTCCTCCAAGGCAGAGCAGGCAATAACAGAGGGGAAATCTGAGTGTCTAAATTGTAGAAGAAAGAGATTTTTCTAAAGATTTTGGCACTTATATCTTCCCTCTGGTAAGAAGTCTTCCTGAAAAGTGATTTTTAGTTTCCTCTGCTGAAGTTTCTCGCTCTGAAAAACACTTTCAGGTGTGGTTGGTGGTACCTTTGGCTGTTGTTCCCACAGTTCCAGCCTCAGCCAGGGCAAAGTAAGCCACAGCTGGGACATTTGTCAGGGGTCTCTCCACAGCTTCCCAGTGATGAGTTGCTTCAGGTCCTAGACACTCCTCTGGCTAAAAGTAATGGCTCTCGCAGAAGCCTGTCTTGTACCAACCCAGAAAAAACCCAGCCCCAAAACAAACATATGCTGTTTGACTGCACACTGGCACTGAATTGGGGTATCAGGTTATGGCCGCTCCCAGGTGCATCGCCTTTGGATCCACCCCTTGTTACTCTGCAGGTGGAACTGGCATTGGCAGCTCCCCAACACTGCGTGTTCAGCTTCTCCATTTCTACCCTGAGATACTCTCCATCCACTTTTGAAGACTGTAAAAATAATCAATAATAGACTAAGTGAGTGTTTTCTTCAGGCTCTGGGTCTGCTTACATATAATGAGTGTTTATGAACTGAGGAAGGCATCCCAAAATTACAGAAACGCTTTGGTAAACCTGAACCTAGTTTTATTTTTATTGTATCTGCAAGCTCTGTGATACCAATTTTATTGTGCTTAGGGGATAAATTTAAATCACTAGCACAGTTTCGGATGGGTTTGCTTTTACCACATTTGGAAACAGGGGGCTAGTCCCCCCTTACACTACTATTTCTTAATGATGTGCTTTTGTCAGGGAGGATGAGTTGGTAAAGACATGAGGATTACATTTAAATTCAGCTTTATTTGCAGTTTAAACATGCAGGAAATGAGATGAGGGGAGGAAGAGCTTATGCTAATCCAAACAAATGGGAGAGCTCATAACGTTTTCAGATGCTTTATTTGAAATCACATTACATTCTGTTTGCAACCTGATGCATTTGTGAGACTGGGGCTGCCAAAATATGCTCACCTGTTGTAATACAACCACTCCTGGGCTTTTAATGAATGTGCACAGCCACAGGGATGCTTAAATCATCTGCTGCATATGCAAAGCACGATCAAATTTATTAAACAACTAATCCACAAAGCCCATCTTTTAACTCATTCAGGTGGGCGAATGCAGGCAGAAAGAGAGAGGTGACCAGCTCGTGTCCCCACTGCAAACCTGCCAGAGCTGGGACGACACTGCAGGAATCTGACATTAATGCTCCCAAGCCCTAATTGTCCTCCCAGGGCTGTGGTGGTCCTGTACCTTGGCGTCCCGAGTGAATGAGTAAGCACCGTCAGCAGTGTGTCTCCCAGCTCCAAAGGTGAGATACTTTGCAGAGGTAAACAACACTGCCTGGGCAGCTAATTAAGCGCCTCTCTCCTCTTTGTAAGGCAGTGTTGGCCCTGCTTCACACCACTCCATATCTGCTCAGGTGCCCCTTTGGCTTGGCTCTTTCTGGGAGGTGATGCTGCCTTCCTCTGCCAAGCACTCCGTCAGCTTTAGTCGTGCCCCATCCCAGCTGAGTGGGACACTTGGTCTCAAAACTGTCAAGGAGATGAAAGACACAGAGCCCTCCCACCCTGAGACAAAGATTTGACTTTTCTAGTTGTGGGTCCAGCCAGATCAGTGTTTCTGCAAGTGGAATTGTCTGGTTTGTGCTAATTTCATTCTTTGTGCACAAGGTAAAAAAAAAACCAGATAGAATAGCGATACGAAAAGAAATTCTTCCAGGCATTGGTGAGGTGTTCCTCTTCAAATGGAGAGCTGCTCCCATTCAGAATCTGCAGATGCTGCCCAGATCTACAGAAAAAGGACACTACCCTACATGTATTAAGCTTTTCAATCAGCCTAATAAGCATTTCTGGGAAGAATCAGAGGGGACAGCTCACCAGCTTGCTCATGGGTGGTTTTCACCGTTCCCAGGTAAACCACCTCAAAACGAGACATCAAAATGACACTATGCATATGCCCCTTATGCAGCCATTCAAAAGTACATGCTCAGTCCTTTTTCTGAACAGGAAATGTATGTGGGGTGGTTTTTTTTTTCCAGGAAATAACCCTCACCATCAACACGTGTGTTAGACTGATTCTTTCCCTTAGACATAAATACACATTTGGGATTTTTAGGAAGCTTTTTATCCATTTTTGTTTCTCTTCCTCCCTCTTATTCCTTCAAAACAGGCCTGCTGGCCTACATTTGCAATGCTGAAAAAGGTGTAATGACATTTCCAATATTCAATATTTTTGTTGAAACCATCTTGAGAAAATAGTTTTTAATGAAACACATTTACTATTTCTCATCTCCGTGCGATCTGTCTGATTTCCTAACTCCTCAAAATGACAAAAAACATTTGTCTGTTCAGCAATGCTGGCCCATAGCCCATCACACCCACAGGCTGTAGTTTTATGATATGAAATGTTTGCCTAACTCTCCAAACCGTGGAATTATAACCTTAATTTAATGAAGGGAAAAAAAAAATCTGTTACATAAGCAATCCCACCAGAACAGGGAATTAAAGGACAAATCCAATCTAGGCAACTCAGAGGAGTGGACATGTATTTACTCTCTGAGATTACCTCTTAGCAAGTGCTAAGATACCACAGGGAGAGGTGATGTTATAAAAAGAAAACACAGATTGCTGGAGCTAGAGCTGAACTGCTCCAGAGAATACCAGAAAATATTTCTGCCTCTGCTTTCTAGCACTTGCTCTCATGCAAGAGTAACAAGTACCCTGTGCAGCACAGGTGGGGAAAAAAAACCCCAAAGCCCATTGTACCTACTTTTGCAAGATGCAGAACAGTTTAGGTAAACGTTAAATGACCTCAGCTCTTTATTTGAGTGAAAGTTAAAAGCGCTTTACTATGCCACTGGTGAGGCAGAAGGAGGAGGATGTGCTCAGTGCTTTCATCAAGAAGCTCTGCACATGACAGCTTTCTTCTGCTACGGATGGGATGAGACACAGGCAGTGTTTCTTGGTGAGTTGTGAATATTTCCGCAAATTGCTTTCATGATGTTGTAGCGATTCCAACAGATAACACGACGTTTTCCTCCCCTTTCTTTTATAAATCATTCATTTGTGTCTAGTAGGCTTAGGAATATAATCATTGCCCAGTCCCGTTGCTCGGTACAACATTATGTTTCTTTCTTACTTTCTCTGGCGACCTAATCTAACACTGTGCAAATACTTCTCGGTTTCAGTGTATCTACCTTGTACTTCCTGATAGCACAAATGGCTCACAAACAATAGATGAGCTGTTTCTGTAGCTTTCCTCTTCCCCAGCAGTGACGTAGCATCTTCGTTTTGCACATGTCAGTATTTTCCAAACTCGCGTTTTTTTGGGGTCGTCACGTTCTGCTTTTCAGTGTTCCCTGACATGCTCCTGCCTTGATGATGCTGAGCCACGCAGGAGCCAGTCTCTTATTGCACACCTCCCTCCCCAGGGGAGTTAGGAGTGGGGGCTCCTCTGTCTGACCCACCAGCAATGCCCCCGATTCAAGGGTGACATCAAACTCCTGCCCAGGAACGTGCCATGACAGCTGGGCGTGCGTGACTCCCTTTCTCCAGGAAGACACGGTCTCTATTTATGCTCCTCCCCTTTGCATGGGATAAATAAATACCTACTGAGGGTGAGAAAACGCACAAGAAGGAACTTGCCTCTGTACAGCTATGGTTACAGCTGGTGAGCTTGCGCACGGGGAGGCAGGATCTGAGATGTGCTCCAGGGGAAGGGCTCGGAGCACAGCCATGAAATGCTGTGACTGCACTGTCCCCAGGTCACCTGTGATCTCTCTCTCTCTTCCACTTGGTATTTAGTAATGCCATGAAAAGGTGGACAACTTCTCTGGGAGAGGCGACAGTGCCCAAAGTCCCATCTCTCTGTGTGTTAACGGCCTGGGGATGTGGGAGATGCTGACTTAAGTCGTCTTGAGTAGGGAACAGCCTTTTACCACCTGCCTGCATGAGCTGGCTACTGACATATTCATAACACCAAAATACTTTAAAAATACCAAGGTGAGCAAAATACAAGGATTTTAGACATGCAGCTCCAGAAGGCAGTAAAGACTTGCAGGTTTTAAAGAGGGCAGTAGTTCCTGACTCCCTGCCCTGAGATGGGCACAGCTTAAGGCACACCCTATCCTACATGTTTTATTTGGGCTACTTTTCAAGCCTCTCTGTTAGCAGACTGGCACCTCCAGCACCCTGCAGCTTCAGTGCATATCACCAAGTTAACCTGGGCATTGCCCGGGCTTGGGCCTTCTTAAATGTGAATGGTCATAGCTGCCACTCACAGAGGATCCTAAAATAGAGAAGGGCAGCTGACTACGGAGTGATAATTGAAACAAGCCCCCAAGAAGGTGAGGACTGGTCATATGGGCAGCCCTGCGTCAGTGGCGGTGCCAGCCAACGCAGACAGGATGTTGCCCAGTTTTGGCCTGCCCATGCTTGCTGGTTTTCAACACACGGTGAGCATGGCTGTGAGTGGGTGGCCATGCCAGCAGCACCATCAAGGCATTAGACAGACAGAGCCCAGGAGTCGTGCCATAGGATGTATGCTGCTCAAGTGGGAGATATCACTGTCTGGGGACTTTTCACTCCTGGATAGGTTGCTTGGCAAGCAAGATGCTGGTGGGATGGTGCTTGCCAGAAGAGGACTCCCATGCAGCACAGCCAACCTGGGATGAAGAGAAGCCTTTGCAAGGGTGAGCGGGGTAATGAGAGAAGCAGATCCAATTTAGCAGATAACACTGAGCATGTGAGCACCACTAGGACAGGCACCTGTGTCCAATGAAAGCCTTATGTAGCAGCTAGCCCAAAGGCTCCTCTCCCTGCTGAGGTACTGTTGGTGCTTCTCTTTGCTTGTGAACCACTTCCTCCAGAAACACCTCCTGATAATATACAGCATATGCAGCAGGTACGTAACTAACTAACTTCTGAGGACACACGAAACAGCTTTTTGAAATGGCAGCAACTTCTTTTACCTGTTTCTTTCATGTGTTAGAGTAACTGGAAAATGCTAGCTGCTCTGATGCTTTAAATCACTGATTAATAAATTAACTTCAACAGAGTCCATAGTTTTGTCATCTGAGGTTTGCAGGCAAAAGAATTATTGTTACTTAGATCAACCAGTATAGTTTGAAAAGAAGCCAAATTTGGGACACACAGTTCCCTCTTTAGATCTGGAGTGGAAGGAGCATAACAAATACATTTATTTTGCAAACAAGTGAATCAAAGCAATTTCTTCTCTTCTTCTGACAAAACTTTATTGCACCTGATTTCCACATCAGGTAAATATCGGAAAAAAACCACAGTGCTTTCAGGTTTCATTAGTAATGGAATAAACATAGTCAAAAGAAGCATTCACAATCAAAAGTCACTTTGCCATGACTAGGTATTTGTGACAAAACCTGCACATTCCAGACTTGAATCAGTTAATGAAAACTCCTCATTCAAAGAATGTATACTCGTAGCCATATTCAAAACCTATTGAAATCAGCGCCTATATCTCAGTAAGATCCAAATGACCTTTGAACAGGTCCCTTTTATAAAGAAAACCACAGGGGGATTACTGTGAAGCTCCCCTTCATTAGCTAGATTAGCAATAATGACTGCAAAAAGTCACTTAACTCCTTTGCAGGCTCTTCCTCATTGAGTCTTGCAAGGAGAAAAGTAAAAGTGACCACAAATACTTACTCTAGACCCTAAAAGTAGAAAAAAAGACGTGTTACCAGATACTCCACATTGCACTGTTAAGGCTCCAGCAACTCTGGAAGAGGGATCAGAAATGTAATTGATTCTCACCCACTGCTGTAAATTCATTGTTTGTCTCCTGTCAGTCACTGTCAGAGGTAGTGTAGGAGAATGGCTGTGAAGCAGATGGCTCCATCTAATAAATTTTGCAGGCTCATTTTTAAACAAGTGAGGCAGTCAGCACTGATGGTGCTACGTAAAAACCCTTCTGCCTGTCCTAATGTCAGCAGCAGCATCGAAAATGCTCTGCGTGTCCCTGCTGGTTGGTAGGCTGGTCAGGTAGGCAATGCCAGCTCCTGGGGGGACTGGCAATAGCCTGTTTCTCCATTCCCACAACAGCGGTGCGGGTTTCTCCCTTGTTATCAACTGTCTCCTGGGGGTGGGGAGTGAAGGAGAAACCTGGTGAATGGGAAGAAATAAGAATATATTCTTCTTCAAACCATGAGCTTGCACCTGCTTTGATGCAACAGTGGATTATCAAGTCCTCTTCAGTATGTTTAAGTAATGAGGACTAATTGGTAGATGGTGCTGCTGGGGGTTCTGTTATTCTCAGGGGGATTCTCTTTTTCACTTCCTGACATCTCCAGTAGCTAATCTCTGCACTAGGTCCAGGTAGAACCAAGCAAAATACTAAATATGCCTTCAGTAGCTTTTCCAAGCAGTGGTACTATATTGTATGCACATACACATATATGCATTATCTATATATGCACTGCTATTAGACATACTCACTTTTCAGCGATGCCAAGCACCTATTCTCTGAGGAGAGTGCAGTGAATCAATTCCTGTTGTCAGTAGACTCCAGGGGGAAAAAAAGATCTGTCTTCACGGGTTCCTGTAAGTGAAATATTTAACATATTCTGGAGACAAAAGTTACTTTTCTCACATTTCTCCCATTTTGCAAAGAAAGTAGTAGTGCACGCATATTCATGAGTATATGGAATTGATGGGGAATAATTATGCTATTCTGGGTAGTAGTAAAAATGGTTACATTTTAGTCACTTTCAGCCTAAGAACCACTGTGGAAAAAAGTCACTCAAATGTTTAGAAAATAGATTCCTGAAGAATAGAGGATTCCTGAAGCTTCTGTGTGTAAGAAGTCTCCCCTTTTAGAAGGTCTGCAGAAAGTGGACTCAAGTGTCTATATATTTTCTTATATTTTATATAGAATATACTATAGATAATATATCTAATTATATAATACATTTTATATACGTAAAATATCCTTTTTAAAAAAATTAAACATACAGTAAAGCAGGTAAATGATTGTTACACTTGTTTGGCCTCAGGAGAGAAAGTTGCAATCAGTTCTGCGCTGCAGGCTAGTGCGGATCGTGTGTTGCAAGGCACCCTCCAGTATAAAAAGGCAGATGACTTGCAGGACTTCACAGCTATCTGTGAACTTAAGGAAAAATTTCAAAGAGCTGCTACAAGAATTTCAGAGCAAAGCACTTCCAGATTTCTTCTGCAGCTCAGATTGCGATTATATGAAAATTTTGAGTGACTTTTAAGTAATAACTTCCTGAAAAAATCAGAAATGTTGTTGGTTTGGTCTCTGTGTTCTTGTATAAAAGAAAATCATTTGGCTGAACGTTCTTGAAAAGCTATTTTTGGTATGTATAACTAACCACAACTTGCAAATCTCATGTATTAAAATGCAACTCAGCATTTCAGACTCAGTGTAAATACCTTCAAATGCATATTCGCTTCCAGGTTGCAGAATGCTTTCTGAGCAATGCTAAAAATTGTAAACAGAAAAACTTCACTGTGAAACTGGCCTTGAAAAAAAAAATGTCTGTTGAAGACTTGATAAAAGGGCACTCTGCTCAAAGTCAGAAAGCCCAATTCACTGCCAGACAAAGCAAAACTCGTAGTACAATTAGGGCATCGCCCGATTGCTTAGAGAAGCCCAGGCTGCTGCTAGATGTAATGGCTATAGACATAATTAATGCAAATTATGCACTGCTGTAGGAAGATGGGGTTTCTGGAGCACATGATTGTTGCTGGTCTTTGCTTCTCCAGGCTGCGCCTATTTGGGGAGACATGAAAAAAGATAATGTTTAGTACACTATTAATGTTAACACACTATTAAAAATGTCCCTTATGCCTAGCCATTTGCTTCTGAGTTTTCCTGTTAAAGATCAAAGGCAGCTGATTCCTTCTACCTTCAAATAGGCCATTTGGGGATGGAGAAAGGGAAGAAAAAAACCCACCTTTCTCAAACTTCATGTTTGGAACAACTGATATAGTAATAGAAATGTTGTTTTGTGATAGTGTGTGCGGGAGTTATCAGTGAAAGTGTCTTTCCTCAGGCTGGAGAAGAACTACAAATTCAATGACCAAAAGTGCCTAATATAGTCTGTATGCCCCAGCATTATGGATTTACAGGTATAAGCAATTCCTTTCATAAATCTTCTTTCCTAACTAAAACATTTCACCACGGATATGAAAATAATGTAGAATCCAAATAATACTTCTAATGAAGTAGTGGTAGGATTCAAGCTCTGCTGCATTTGCTTACTGAAAAAAAATTACTTAATTTTGGTGGAGAGACAATTGTGTAATTTGCTTGCTTTCAATATATATGGATTAAGTGTGCACCTAATTACTGGTTATGGAACAGGAACATTTCTAGCAGTACCCAAAGCAGAAGGTGTGGGGCTCTACAGTTCCTTTTGTGTATTTTTCCTACAGCAGGTATTTGGCCTATGAAAATAGGGCAGGGCAAGAAAGTAGGTTTGTAAGCCTTCTTCCAGATTCAAAATATTTGGTCTATTATTGTAATTTCAGCACCGGCAGAATATCCAATTACGCTCACAAAATGCTGATCTGCAATCCTTGCTCCAGGAAAAATATGCTTCAAGGCTCTGATCCGACTTAGGGATGCAGGAGGTTCTATCCTTGCAAGTGACGTTACCGACATCAGGGAAACTTCTCTCCTGGTGCAGTTTCTAGCAGCTGGAGATGTGCTTTTTGGATTTGGGCCCTTGAATATTACTTGAAACAAGTTTTGATGTCTTTACTCGGGGTGGGTAACACATGACTGACTGCAAGGAGTCTGCTCACAACCCACAGACCCATTCAGCAGTCCAAACCTGGCCACAGACACAATGTATATTATCCCAGAAAAAATAATCTGTTTTCACCTGTGTTTGGGGAAAGCTCTGTGCACAGAGTCCCATGCAGGGACTTCATCCTACTACTTCTGTCAGAGAACAGAGAGGTATTTTTCACATCAGACACTTTCACATCGAAAACACATAATAGAAACCAATCCAAATCTTTCTTTTAGGGAGGGAGGGGAGGAAATAGATGGTGAGAATAAGACCCTTATTATATCTTACTCATCTTGGTGAGGAATTAAAAAGTGCAGTCCCATGCTTTGGACTGGGATATAAATAATTGTCACTTTTTGGCCTCCAGCAAAACAGACCGTATGTCTACACTGAAGCCACGTGCAGGTCGCATGAGCAAACCTGAGTTAGGCTTCAACTTGCTGGTTGGATACTCTTTGAGCCCTGCCTTGCAGCCAGGAGCTCAGTGCAGATTTACCTCTCTGATCAGACAGCTCCTTGGGCAGCATTGCTGCAGCACCCATGGCCTATGTGCCTAAGCCAGCCCATAGCTCTGTCTCTCTGACCCTAACCATTGTGAAGAAACAGTGCAAACAGGAAAAAAAAAAAAGGGTGGGAAAAGAACAGTGAAAATGAGAAAAATTGTACTCCCCAGAACAAAGGTAGTCATGGCAGCTGCTCTGGATTAACCAGTGAGCCACAGTTTAGGACTCTGACTCCCTTTGCTACTCAGGGACATTGGTCCATAGGTCTTATCAGTCTTCTCTGCTTCATTTGTCTTATCTAGGCATGGCAGAGCTGGCTGCCCTCTGTGCTTTCCTCCTGCTGATGCAGCACAGATCAGAGGCAAGCTAAGAGAGAGGGGAACGATAGCAACAGCAGCAAGGAGCTCATGGGGGAGGAGAAAGCAGAACAAGATCTTGGATGACCCACACCGGGGTTTCGGCGCTCACTGGTAAGTTTGACCAGTGGTTAACCTCTCTCAGTTGCAGTATCTGAGGTATAGAAATCCATGGACCTCAAGATAAACGAGTCTGGCAGTCTGAAGGCTGAACCCCACCAGCTTTAGCTGAGTATCCCTCCGTATTTCATTGCACAGGAAGGATCTCCTCATTAACACACAATCCCTGCCAGAAGATACCAATGGCAGAATAGCCTGTCCTCCCTTTTGCCCACCCCATCAGTTGCACCAAACTCCTCACACTCTCGTCCATAGATCTCTGGTAGAGTCCATGAGACGTTTTCTCTTGTTTACCAGACAAAGTATCAGCAGACTGAACAAGTCATTTTGTCTCCCTTTGGCACTTCTCCAAACCTCAGCATTTAACATCCCAGATAAGCAGGACACCTCCGGGTCCTCCCACGGTTGGCTGTGGCCACAGCTTCTGCTGTGGGGCAGGTGCCTGGGACAGAACCGCAGTAACTCCTGCACACCAGGAAAAGCAAACACAGCAGAGTATTTCCCAGCCATGCGGCATGCAGTTACAGGCACCACCAGATCGATGTTAGGGTTATCCCAGCTCAGAATTACGGTGTAGTTTGCTACAACAGTCAAAGTGAGACGAGACCTATGTTCCTCCTTCACTTGCAGGGCATGCTGAGTCCCTGGCTCTGATGTATGTATAACTACTAAGGGGGGATTCGTGTGAAGTTTAGATCCTGCACTACACTTTTTTTTCTTCCCTCTCCCAAGTCAAGAAAGTAAATAGAGAGAACTCCACAAGAAAATTTGAGTGTTATGTTTCAATGAAAGAATTTCCAGAAGGTAACAGGTGACTAATAATACTGATGCAACACGAATATAATAGGTGAATTTCAGCAGTAAATCACAATCATGATACCTATGCCTTTGGGCATTAAGACGTGATGTAAACTTGAGAGCTTTAGAGACCTCTGATCTGTGTTCCATTACAGGGATCTGAAAGCAGTGTCTCATTAAAACAAGGGCATGAGGAGGCAATGTAACACTTGAGCCTTTAAAAAGCTGCTGCATTCTGTAAAAAAAAAAAAAGATAAATTCTTGCCAGATTTCTCATATAATCATCAGCCTACAGCACCAGGTCTTGACAGTGTCCTATGGTGCTAAAATTCATACGGAAAAGTTTCTGCAGTCCTTTTTTTTTTTTTCCTTTTCATTATTTTTAAGCAGAGGTCCAAGGAAAGGAAATAATTACTGGGGGTGGCTGCAACCAGGTGAAATGACACATTTCTTTCTAGGACAACAGCCCAACTGGCTCCAACTGGATATAAGGAAAAACAAATCACCACGTGGAAAGTTAGGCATTGGAGTAGGTTGCCCAGGGTTGTTGTGCAATCTCCATCCTTGGAGGTTTTCAAGACACAACGGAATAAACCCCGGAGCAATCTCAGAGCTGACCCTGCTTTGAGCAGAAGGTGGAACTAGAGACATCCTGAGGTATCTTTTAACCCAAATGTTTTATGTTCATCTGAGCAGTGGGTGATGAGCTTCCTTTAAACGCGAAGAAAGAGGTTTTCCTTTCTTATGGGGAAAAAATGAAACCTTTTGAGCATTTACATGAAAATGGAAGGTGTAGGAGTGTCAGCTCCACCCATCTGAGCCTTTTGGCTAGGGTGGTGGCTCAAAAAGCGGGAGACCCAGCTTCACACCTCTGCTGCATGACTCAGAGTAGAGGCTTGCACCCCACATCACTCCAGATGGGTTGCAACCATTTGGATCAGCTTGCCAGCCATCCTTGATATGTTTGTGGCCACCATTATGTTTTTTTGGCTCAGTGAGGCCCCGTGGTTTGGCAATTAAGTTCCGAGCTGTCCCAGAATCCGGCAGTGGTCAAAGGTGGTACAGCTCCTGCTGTGGCTTGGCTCAGCCTCAGAGGCTGCTCTAACTTGTTTGTGGCCCCTTTTTATTCACGGGGCAGCTCTCTGAGGCTCCACAATAGCCCGAGCAAGGTCACGTTGCTGATTTCCACCTTCTACTTGTCACATACCTGGCATGGCCCACAGTTCTGGAAGGTAAGTATGGGATAACAGGACATGTCAGCACCCAGATCAGTCTCCTTTGCCACCTTAGAGCCAGGAAGGGAGCCCTAAGCAGGGAGCAGTGTTTTCATCATCTCTCTGAGAACCAGTTCAAAATGTTGGAGGCTGGTTATGCCACACAGAGCCAAGAGCTCCTGATGGCTAATCCTACCTGGAAAACTGTCTCCTGCAGCCTCCAGCACAGCATTTCACCTCTCTGTTGCAATTTTTTCAGCTGTAAAATTGGGATAATGACATTTTACTAACTCGTAGGACTGCTGTGAACTTTAATTAAGGCAGGGTTTGTCAAATGCTTTAATGAGGGAAAGCACTAAGAATTAGTAGATTATTTGGTTAAGCTGGCTGATGTGGTGCTGACAGACTTGCTCAAATAACCCGGGATCTGTAGGTATGCGCTACAGATTGTTATTCTGCAGGGCTTGGGCCTTGGGCAGGCAGGATTCAGTTTGGGAGTGCCTCTTCCTAAACAGACTAGAGTACAGCACTTACTTCACTGCCCACCTTGTTTTCTTCTATTTTCCAGACAGCAAACAACCTCAATTCACTAAAAGCCTCCTTAAAATGAAGTAGAGAGCCAGATAGTGGGAGGGTCTGCAATACCAAGGACTGAATGCAGAATGTCTTCTCTGATACCCTGTTTCTGGGTACAGGGGAAGCTGCAGGTGGGAAATCCGACAGTATTACAGGTGGGAAATCCAATTTCTGTACTGCAGTGGCAGGTATTACAGGGGACAGCATTGCATCCCAACGCCTTTTCCTCAGCATGTGAACGGGAGTAACGTTTTGTGATGGAGCTGCTCTGTTTTGCTGTTACCACGAAGCCACAGACCCTCCTCTACCTCGGGCTGTGACTTACATGAGGTGGCTGAGGGAGAGTTTCTCACAGGGAAGTGAGCTGCAGGGAGATGGCAGGGATTGCCCTGCCTGCTGTCTCCAACTTTCACATCCGCTCAGACTTCACGTCACTATATTTCCGATGCTGGGAAGCCAGCCAGCAAGGCTTTGGGCATCTGGCAGTATTCAGCAGAGGGGTGACTACCACATAAATCTATTCAAACACAGTGTCTCGCTGGTCTAAGTCCATCCGGACGCTGCCTTTTCATTTTGAACCTTACAGCAGGCAGTGGGTGGTAACTCTGTCATCCCTGCATCTCTTTTCCAGTTCTTTTTCTACCTTTTGGGCTAGGAAAGAATTAACTTCTATGACCTACAATTGAGAAAGTGGATGGAGAAAGGCATGCCAGTGAGAGGCAGGACTGGGACCAGCACTTCAAATCTGACAGCCAAAGATAATTCAGGCCCAAGCTGTGCATTTGGTCCTTCAGACTATGGGAGGCAAGTGGTCACAGGGACACTGTGGGGACAATATTCCTCTGTACAAAGACCTTTCACTGTCCTTATTCTACACCTACAGAGGTGTATGTGCCACTGTAGCCTGGCTCAGGGACCGTGGTCCTGCCCAGCTCCCTCCCTGCTTGCTTGCTGCTTGCTTGCTTGCATCCCCTAGGAGCACAAGGAAGGACCAGTCCATCCAGTTAATTCATCTGGAGCAGTGGTGAGGCCTGTGACTCCATATACTTCTCTGAGGAAGACTTAATCAGTCTGGCTCTTAATACCACCCTGCTGCTCTTTGATCAAGGATTATTTAAGCTATTATTGAAATTTTGTGCTCAGACTTCTATTATGGCTGGTATTCACAGAAACAATACTCCTCTCTAGCTGAGCAAATAATGTCGAGCTGTTTGTTTTAGACAGAATTCCACATATTCACTTTCTGTTACGTTCACACTGATGGTCAGGAACAATGATACTTGTCTAGGGCTACAAACAATTACTGGAAATCATATTTTGGTGACATTTCCAGCAAGCTTCTACAGAAAAAAAAAAAATCCATTTGCAGCACTTCCAACTCCTAGGCATTTCTTTAGGAATCAGACAGCTGACTGGCTTTGGGGTTTTGTATTCTGATGAGTTCCAGACTTCCTCACTGTGTTTCCATTCTTTAAATTTTAACCATGTTTGCAAAATGTCAGACATCTAAATCGGTTTTTCTTTTGTCAGATATGAAAGATTATTCTCTAGAAAGATCAGCAGCCACTAATCTAGCTAAATCCAGACTGTTTGTTTGATGGTTCTACTATAGACACATTGGCTCCCAGGTATGCTCAAGATTAAGCATTAGCACAATATACTTCTTTTAATTTTTAGGCAAGATTGTTCAGAGCAGTGGGTACAGAGTCAGAGAAATGACCAGACACCAAGACTAATGATTTTAAATGTTTGATGTTGCTGCTTAGTTTAGGTACCTAACATGATATGCACATGGACATGCATTTTCAAAAGAGAGATGCTTAGTCCAGCCTGAAAAATCAAGCTGCTGAAGTGAGCTACAAGTCAGTCATAATAAATTAGTAGATGCTATTGATAATCATGGACTTAGAACAAAGTTCCTGTTAAGTTATTTGGGGTTTTTTTAAAGCGTTCCTGAGAAACATCCTGCTACCTCTTTTTTGTTTGTTTGTTTGTTTTTAATGAAGGTTTCAGAAAGATGTTTCTAAGATCTAGAAAGAATAAGAGAATTCCAGCTGCTGCCCCACTTAACAGAGAGTATTTGCACTTGTGGAGATTTGTCATGCATTTGAAAACTATTGTGTGGCAAATCCAATAATCCAAATTATTGTTTGCTAATCCAATTAGGCATTTTAATTAAACTGTGCAAAGTTCAGTGCTGCTGTGAGTTTTTATATCTGGGTTTTGGCTCACTTTATTTCGTACTTTTGGGGTGTCATCAGCTTACAGAGCCCTAGCTCAGAAAGTATCAAAGGTGTAACGCATATTGGCACACCGAGCTCTCAAAAATTCCCATCGCCTTTACCCGAACAATCAAACCAGATAAAATTGCAGATCCTATCATTAGCAAAGGCATCCAGTCCATTCCTCTGCCACTACCATGCTTTTGGCTGTGTGGTTACTTCTGTGTCCTTGTGACTTTCACCTATCCTTCAAATCTGTCCAGTGTACTCTTACGGGATCTGATGTGAAAGTTTTGTTACAGAAACTAGCAAAGCCCAGAAATAGACTGAGGAAGGGGGTGCACATGTACTCTGACAATTCCAGCTAAATAAGGCAAACTGAAGTATACCTATGCTGTAGTTGCCTTATACTTGTCAAAAGAGCCCTGCTATTCAAGCATACTCTTCACTCCACAACTTGTCCTGCTACATCTATTCTTGTGCTTGTGGGAAAGAAGGAAGAGGAGAACTCCTCCTCTATGGCCACACATGGGAACCCTTTTCCTTCTTACAAGAGAAAGAACAACCCACCCAATCCCCTCTTCTTCCTAAGCAGAACTGGAGCAAAGCAGAGAACCAACCTTCCCAAGCAGAGGGGTCTGACGAGCTGATGAATCCTGGCATGCTGCTTTCAGGGTCAGCACGAGCTTCGAGCTAACAACCGACTAGACTCTGACAGTCCAACCTTTCCTTTTTCCTGTGCACAAATAATGTCCATTCTGAACCAACTAAAAGTGATTGGACAACCTGTTAGGCCAGCGATATGACCATGACTCCTCCTCCTCCACTTTTAGATGGGCTATCAGACTTTGATCACCTCTGGATGGATGTAAGCAACAGCAATATAGGTCCCTACAGGCACAGGGAACAGGACACTTCTGGGGGGAAAGACTAGCATAATTAACTCTCTTCCACGCTGCTACAGTAACACAAAGTGGACGTGAGGGTGAACAGAAAAACAGTCTTAAACTTCTTTAATTTTATTTCATACTTTGGAGCTTTTAATCTTTTCTTTGCCATGTTGATATTGCTAGATTAATTTATTTTACTGTTCATTATTTAAAATATTATTTGCTTCTTTTGTTTTAAATGATTTTTAATTTTATTTTGAATTGTTTTGAATTGTTTTCA
>WTSP01001640.1:0-11311 GCA_025331215.1 Actenoides lindsayi | reverse complement strand
ATTATTTAAAATATTATTTTATTCTTTTATTTTAAATTATTTTTAATTTTTTTTTAATTGTTTTGAATTGATTTCATTTTGAGTGATCTTACACCACCAAATTGCTGTTTCAGGAAGACTGGAATGGGCCCTTTAGCTGATGTGATGTGGCATGTTAGACAAACTTGCTGCTTGATGGGTAGAGAGCCAGATTTTGTGCTGTCAGTGGGGTTCTCATCACCTGCTGATCGGGACTTGTACAATTACACGTTAGCTGAGAGCCATGATCTATAATTGCGCTATTAACTATGACTGGCAAAGCAGGCAGTAGGAAGATTCAATCCAGAAAGCCAAATGCAGACCGTATTTCTTGTTAGTATGATCATTAGCTCTGTCCTGCATCAGCATTTAGGATGCACTTGACCTGGGACTGGACTTCAAGGCCACAGACAGACACAAGCTGTCCAGCTACCTGTCTGTCAAGGTGTCCTCCTGCTGCAGAACACAGCATTAGTGTCTCACAGGTTGCAGTGTCTGCTCAGTCAGAGGTTTTACTCCATAATAAGGCTATTTATGATCTGGACTGCAGCTACCTCCCTACTCGCCCTGTTCCCCTGCCAGCTGCAGAAGCAGCCAGGGAGCTCTTCTCACCCCTTCTGACACTTGCTCTGTATCTCAGAGCAGGAGGTATTACCCCTGGATGGCTCCCAGCTCTCCCAGTTGGCTGGGCAGAGCTCCAGTTTGGGAACCAGTTTGGGATTGCTGCCAGGCTTATCTTATCTGCAGAGGTTTTTTTGCCTGAAGCCAGGCCTGAAGGTTTTTCTGTCCTCAGGAGTGACTGGGATTTTTTGGTCTTACTTTTTACCAGAGGAGGATATATTTCTCTGGGTTCCCTTTCTTGTTTTTATGTAAACAGCTCTGTTAGTCTGTGTAGATGTGCCTCCAGGCAGGTATACGTACACTTTAGGTACTGGATAAATACCTCAGCTACACATTTGAACTTGGCAAGTAGGGAGTTACTTCACCATGCAAGATGGAGATGGCCCTTGTTACGCAGGTAGGGAAGAGGCAATTTTCCAGAGCTACACCTCAGTTCTAGCTTATACCTGGCAATGTCCCTATCTGAGTTATCTGAAGCCTCTAAAGTGAGATCTTTCTATTCAATGTCCTTCAAAAAATTCATAAATTTCATCCTTACGGAAAACTCAGATTTTCATGATTGGGCCAGAGAAAGAATAAAACGCATGGTTATTTTCAGCACTTGAGGGAAGGGCGATGCGTGAGAGGCCACGGCACGGTATTCAGAGAGCACACATACTGACAGAGTGATCTGGGCACTAAGTAAGGCTACGCACAGTTCCGTTTCCTCTGTTGCCCTTGGAAATACAATATCACCTTTTCTTCCCATGTCTAAGCCAGTCTTTTAGACACTGTCTGACTGCTTCACGGGGCTGGGCACCTTCAGCCAAAACACAGTCTGCAAAAAAGTTGGTCTTTCAAAGAGCTTGTGCATAAACAAGTAAACACTCATATCTGTCCTTTTTTTTTTCTTTTTCTTTTTTTTTTTTTTTTTTTTTTTTAACCTGAGAGGTGAGTCTTTCTCCCACAGTGAAGGAACCCTTGGTAAACTCCTGCTCGGGAGCCCAGCCACTCCTAATACTAGCTTGCACCATTATGCAAATGCAGCGCTGGTATTCCCACACTCTGGGGATGGACTTGATCCCGGCTTCCCACTGCACCCAACAGCTGCCTACAGACTGTGCTCTGACACCACTGAAAACTGGATCACTGAGATCAGCATTTGTCTCTGCTTCAGTTCTGACTTGGGTTTTGCTAGCTTCTGTCGCTGGATGTACTTGTTGAGGCTCTGTTCGAGAGCCTCTCTGCTGCAGTTTTCAAGTGCAATAAAACATTAATTGCTGAGAGCAGACAACATCAGCTGCTAACATTTAAGAGAGGTGGTGAAAGCAAGATTTTAATCATAATGCTTTATCTCGGTGTCTACATGTGAACCTAATTCAGTAACTTTCTGTTTTTCTGGATAACTGTATAAACCTGCTCAGCTCTTTCAAAAGACATTGAAAAACCACAAACCCTTGCTTTTTGATTTTTTTAATTTAATCTCTCAGCAAAGCCTGAGAAGACATTAGAGCTCCAGAGAAAAAGTAAGCAGTCCATTTCTCCACATTCAAGAGACATACCGGTAGCGTATTGAAACTCTTTTTCACTCGGATCAAATAAAATATATTGTCTCCAGTTCCCTGTTAAATAGAATCCCAGCCTGAACACAATAGAGCTCGGATGTTGTAGCATTCCAGGTTGAGAGCCCCTAATGTATGGCTTGATGATGTGGGATAAGTTTTGTACAACTAGTGCCCTGGCTGATATGGTACCATGGTGCTATACCTCTGTTGACGACCAGGTCTAAAAGAATTGAGATCTCCCCGTTCTCCCCACTTCTGTTTGAAAGGCCCCCTCACCTCCCTGGAGCACAGGAGGGGAGCAGCCAGTAGCCTTCACTGCCTGCCACGGGCCCTGTTTCAGAGAAGGAGATAGAAATCTTCCTTGCCTACAGTAAATCCTCTGCGTTGCTTCATGCCGTGCAACCTCAATGGAGAAGTGTTTACAGCCCAGTCTATTTTCCCATCTCATTTTGCTCATCTGTGATGGCGAGAATACTTAAATATCCAAACAGAAAATACTTACAGTTGTCTGCCTGTTAGCACAATTTTTTTACGCCTGCCTCCAAAACTGTAAACATCGGAATCAAACATCTGTTGTGCTTTCAGCAGGAGAAGGGATTACAGTGAGGTACAACAACGACAAACATTTTCTTTATTTCTGGCTTGGACTTTTTTTAAACTTTGTTTTTTTAATCGCAAAGAGTTATAACACAATATAAGAGAACTTACACTTAAATAGGCTCACAATTATTTTCACTATATATAAATAAATTGGATGACACGTGCCTTAGTCTTGCATGAGCTGCCAGGGTTAAAAAAAATCCTGTCTAGCCCAGTAAACTTCTCTCTGCATGGCTTCACACCAGTGAACAAGAAAGGAATGCTCCCTGAATCTCCAAGCTTCACCAAAAGCCACCCAGTGACTTTACTATGGCTGTAAGTGGTTCCATCTATCAGGGTTTTAGACAGATGTTTTCTGCACTGCATTTGTTAGAAGAGTTCATATGTTCAAACTTGTAAAGGAATCAGGCCACTGCGTTTGAAATGCGTCTGCACCCAGTCAACTGGGCCCAGGTGTGGCTGAAAGCATGCCAGCTATTTCAGTGAAAATACCCACAGGGATTATTGTTCTTATAAAAAAAATGAAGGTGTGTAACTGGATTTGTTCATTTCAGGCAGAATTCTCTTTATCGTTCATGTTTGGGTAACTGGATTTGTTCATTTCAGGCAGAATTCTCTTTATCATTCATGTTTGGTTGTAGCGTGACTTAATTTTTAGACTGATTTCTTGTGTGCTGAAACTTGGACTGTACTTAAAGGAAATTGAGGTGAACAGAGAAAGAATTGTTTCTGTCTCTTCAGCAATATGTTATAATATTGCCAAAGCTATCAAGCCTTCTTATGAAAATATAATTTTAAAATGTCTTTATAATTAATTATTGGGTACATATAAGGGAGATGTATGACATTAATATTTTATTTTAACTTCCCCTGACCCAGCGCTTTGCTCTATATCATTATACATTATGCCTTCTGAGCAGAAGCAGTCCTTCATCAGATGCCTTTTGATGTTTCTTTCTTAGAGAGCATGTCTTTCTGTATCATTGTCTGACTTTTGACAGATGAGAAAAATAAAATTAATTTCTCTCTGTGCTTGGGACTCACTGCTTTTCCTCCTGATGAAATTCACGGGATACAGATTTCCTTCCAGTGAGGTAAGGAGGATCTTTCTGATCTTTCTGCATGCTCTAGCCAGTCTATACCACTTTACTTTTGGTTTTGGGAAAGGCCTTCTGCAAAACTGCCAGAAATTTTGCCCAGTGCCTCCAACTGGTAAATTGTCGTAAGCATGGAAAGATCTCAAGAGAAAGATGAGATCAACCCTTTTCTGCTCTCAGCAGCATCATGGCTCTTTCTGTGGTCTAAGCATCTCTCCAGCTTGTACTGTCGTCATCCAACAGAGATCTAGAGAGACTAAGACAACTGTTAAATAAAAACATGTTTACGTTACAAGAGAAAACAGCCTCAGAAGAATGTTAGAGCATTCTGATGCTGTCATTGCAAGACAGGACAGTATGTATAGCATAGTACAGGGTGCTAAGAACAGGAAAATGTTGGAGAAGAAGGAGCCTCTGTGGACTGTGTATGTACATACTAAAACTTGATGGAGGAGGGGAAGGAGAGAAGAAGGATTCAGAAAAGATTATCTTCAGCTGGTGCTGAACTTCCTATGAAACAAAAACTCCACAAAAACTCAGTAGGAAAGCAGTATGTCAGAAACCTTTACCAATCAAGTAGCTGTTAAGTCATTTAACATCATTAAAATATTTTTCCCCTTCAGGTCCTATATTATGAAGAGCTACTGCTCCTCAACCCTAGCATGGATTTTTTTTACTGTAAAATAAACTTGGATTTGTGTCTGATAGTGGAACTTGGAAGCTTAAGTCCACATACACACAAAAGGGGACTGTACACTTCCCCAGTGATATGCCATGAAAAGGCGTGCTGCGGGGTAAGTGATTCAGTCCTCCTTCAATTTTCCTCTTTTGAACATCAGTGCAGGTTTCACTTGTGTGGTGGATTCTTGTTCAGCAGGAGGTAGATGGTGTTTCACTTTATACTCAGGCTAGCAGACAGATACAGACTACATTTTATTTAATATATATTTTATATTCTAAAATGAGCTAGCTGATTGCTGTCTAGGAAAATGCAGTTTTTAAAAACACCACCAGTTACAGAATATTTCTACTTTATGAAGCAACTTTGTAATCATTTCACAGTTTGGTACCACATCCCTCAGGTTTCAGGAAAACCTGTGCTAGATAATGCAGGTTTACAAATTGGAAATAAACACGGGATTCTTTTTTAACATTATTTTTATTTAAACTATTGGCACTGATGGTTCAGTCTTTCAGTCCTGATTTTTCCTTCCTGTGTTTTTGTTAGTGGTAGGCACGGGACAAATAAACTGACTCATCTTTTTCTCTCTTTTTTTTGTAGCTTTTCCTTCTTTGTTCCCTTAGAAATACTTCGTTTTGTTGACTCAGCTCTTCGTTTGTGGATGTTTTTCTCCAACAATTTTTGCCTCTTGCAAGACACCATCCTGTCCTTCTGTCCCTTTTTCTCTGACTCTGAAACAGTGCAAGAGATGAATAGGCCAAGTCTTCACGTGAAGAGAGGATCTCCTTTCTGCTGTCAGCTTAACGTCCCGGCAGTGGAGCAAAAACTCTCAAGCATCTGACTTAAATTTCTTTTAACTATCCAGATCTAATGTGATATTTGTTCATTATAACTTTCACTTTTGTTTTATTTCTGGAGTGATGTGGTTGTGAAAGTATGCCATGTGGATGTCCATGTACCCAAGAGTCAGACCGCTGAAGAACATCAGAAAAACCAGCAGGTGAATCAGGCTTCCAAGATTGGAGTGGCTCAGGTGGATTTGGACTGGCAGCATAAGGGTGAATTATTTATAGCTTAGTGGGCCCATGACACCTCAGGTCATCAAGGAAAGGATGCAACATATAGACGGGCTTGAGATCGAGGGATGGACTTCACCCTGGACACTCTTGCAGAGGTCATCCATGAATGTGAAACATGCTGCAATCAAGCAGACCAAGAGGTTAAAGCCCCAGTGGTGTGGAGAGCATTGGCTAAAATATAAATCTGGAGTGGCCAGGCAGATTGACTTTATCACACTCCCACAAACCCGCCAAGGCAAGCACCACATGCTTGCAGTGGTGGAAGCAACCCCTGGATGGTGGGAAACACCCAGCACCCCATGCCACTGTCCAGAACACCATCCTGGGCCTTGAAAAGCAGATCTTTTGGTGACATGGTATGCCGGAAAGTATCCAGTCAGACAAGAGGACTCATTTCTGAAACAGCTTCATAGATGCCTGGACTGAAGCGCATGGCATCGAGTGGGTCTGTCACATCCCCTGTCAGGCACCAGCTTCTGGGAAAACTGAACACTACAATGCACTATTAAATGCTACAGAGAAAGCCATGGGAAGTGGGACCTTCAAACACTGGGACACTCATTTAGCAAAGGCCACCTGGTTACTTAACACAAGAGGATCTACTAATTGAGCTGGCTCCTCCAGTCAAAACTCCCACATGCTGTAGAAGGAGACAAAGTACCTGCAGTGCATAGAAAAAATATGTTAGGGAAGATGATCTGTGTGAGTCCTGCTTCAGGCAAAAGCAAACCTTTCCACGGGGATCGCTTTTGCTCAAGGGCCTGAGTGTACCTGGTGGGCGATGAGGGAGGACGGAGAAGTTGGATGCATACCTCAAGGGGATTTGATTTGGGGAGAGAACAGCCAGTGAATTAAACTGTATGAATGTTAATTGTTAACAAATGCTGCTGGGTGTGACTTAGATGGTAGAGAATAAAGAGTGGATAATGTGCTGGGTTTGGGTTAATTACTACAAACAGTTGGGAGGGGCTACAGCTGAGAGGGGCCACAGATAAACAACGGAACCAGGCAGGGGGATATTCAATGCCATACTGAGTCGTGCCCCTATATAAGGGGAGGGCTGGGTTAGAGTTAGTTGCTTTGGTGTGTGGCTTCAGCGTGGTTGGAAGGGGGAAAGTTGGCATCTGGGCTACAGGTTTTGTGGCTTCTGTTACTTTGTCTATCGTTTCATTAGTACTATCATTAGTGGTGCTGTTTTGTTCTCACTTTGTATTTTATTAAACTGTCCTTATTTCAACCCCTTGGGTCTCACTTTTTCTTGGCTTCCTCCTGTTTCTCTTTCCTATTCTGCAGGAGGGGGTGTGAGGGGGGGGCAGGGGGGAGTGGTGGTGAGTGGCCATGTGGTGTTTAGCTGCCAGCAGAGGTTAAACCATGACAAGTGGTTTCAATACATGTTGGAGGTTTCCAGTGGTTTTCATAACCAGCTTATTGCTCTGTCGTACCTATACAAGGTATCATGCAGTCAGAAGGATCTTTGTTGCAAAATACAGATCTTATTAATTCCTGCACAGCACAAGTAGCCATGGAGAGCTCTTCTTTTCAGTGCAGATATAAATAAGACATAATTAATGTTTCTTTGAAATATTTTCTAATGGTAGTGTTTTAGCATGTGGTGTTTGTTTATAGGTAATATTCTGAACAGTTTTCTAGGATTCTCTAAGATGATTAAAATCAAAACAGTTTACTACTGGAAAAATGTCTTGATTAGCTGAGCATCTGATATCTCTGCAATTTAGCCCAGTATGGAAAACTTTTTCATTAATGCTTTAAACCTAATCATAGGTTTGCATACAAATCATTTCTATGCATTGAGGACAGTGCAAACACAAGGAAGAACATCTGATTAAGTCACATTGAACCTGCTAATTAGATGGACAGGAGGCATAGCAAAGTGTTCACTTGGCAAGAAACATTTTCTTTCTGTAGATTTTTCTAATGGAAGGGTTTTTGCTCTTACATCTTTATTGACAAACCTCTCCAAATAGGCTAGAACAGCTCTGAGTGGACACACTTATTCCGGAATGAGTTACTTGTTTGTTTATTCTAATGGGGGGGAAAAAAAGAATTTTCCAGAATATAAGGAGTAGCATGAACAGAAATATCTGCCAAAATTCATGCTTACCGTAACAGTAGTATTATTTCAAGTGGAGACGTATTAAATTTCTTTCTTAATGCAATTCTTTTGTAACACGTGGAGGAGATAGGGCTTTCCTTTATAATACATTATGATCGTGTGGCACCTTTTGCAGGAGTATCTACTAGCCCCAGCATCATGACCGTATGATTTGCATAATAACTTTCTGCCTATCCAAATTCATATTTCCATTACAATTGCAGGAGAGTCTTAGTATTTTCCTCTGCTGTCAAACAGCTGCTGCATTTCAGTGTTGGTGAAATAGTTCTACATATAATTTTCCTTTTTTTTTTTTAATGAAAGTGCTTTGGGATCTCTCTAGCTGAAAGATAGCATAGAAATGCAAATTATTCTTAGCTGCATAACGCAGAACTTTTGTGTTTTATTCTTGATCTGTATCTATATATAAAAAGCAATCCTGAAAACCAGTGACCTTAGGCCTGCTCATATAACTGCCGTGCTTTTGGGGGGAAAACAAACAGAATTGCCAACTGCTACGTGAATGTTGTAATCCAATGAATGTGCACCGAAAGGTATCTCCATTAATGAATCTTTTGACAAAACGATTCCTTTAGTTAGGTTAGAAAATAAAACCAAACCAATTAATATCTGAAAGTCTGAGTGAATAATTCAGAGTTTGTTCTGTTTCAGAGCCGGAGAACAAGGGACAGAAGAAGGTGCTGTATTGCAAGGGAAAGAACCTGTTGAAGACAAACTAATCAACAAATGAAGAACCGAGTCAAGAAAAGTAAGTATCTCTAAGGGAACAACTCTTGGAGTCATAACTCCCCAAGTTTCTTTTTTTTCCCCCTTAGTTTTATTAACACAGACATTTTGACTCAGACCAATACTTGCTCTTTGAATTATTTTATATGTTTCCTCTAGGAATGGCTGTAACAAAACGTATCCCAGCAGAAGCTTGCAAAATATAAGCCTGTTTAAGTTGCTCAGTAAAGATAACATTTCTTCAAAACAGCATAAAAAGAAACTCCAGCTGCATGCAAATTAAACTTAGAGCACTCCTTTGCAGACAGTGAAAGCCTAGCAAGCCAGGAAAAAAAATCCATAAATACGACTGCAGTGGCAGAATGTAAAACAAGGAGGTCTCTGATGTTGGGGCAGCGTGTGTGTGTACCCAGGGCAGGACAAGTGTCTTCATGGGACTGTCAGCAGTTCACTTCCCATCCCCATTAGATGGCCGCCTCCATTATAAACCTTTCAAAAAGCAACCAGACAAGATTTGAACAAAATCAGAGCTCTGAATGAAAAGGCAAACATGAAGTGCTGCTTAAATGTTTTTAATTCAGGGAGGACCAGCATTAGTGTCTCCAAGGGTTACAACAGGTCTCATGTCTTGCTGCTACTACACAATGGCCAGCAAGGATTTTTGGTAACTGCTGTCCCGTTGACACACTGCCTAGTGTTGTGGCAAATCCATTGGTAAAGCTGGTTACTTGCAAGGATTGCTCTAAGAACTACGATATAGTTTAGTATAAGTGGTTCCCCTAGGTCACCACACTTCCTGTGGCAGTGATCAAATCACGACTCCCAGGAGAGCCTGGAGAACTCCATGGGAACTCCAGGGGAGGGCTGTTTTGCTGAAGACTTGAAAGCAATGCCTTTATTACAGCACAGATGAGGACCACGGCAGTTTCTGCTTATGCCTTTCATTGGAAAGCAAGCAAGTAGCAGGCAGTCTGAGGAGGGACTGCAGGACAGAGGTACCAGCAAACCAAATCACTTCAGGGCTTGCACACCTGGCAGTGGAGAGAGGAGGTGGGTGGAGTGTTAAAGTACCAACAGGAATGTAAATGCTAGTTTAAATACCTCGCATATTGCAACGAATGTATCGTGGCACCCTCAGTACTCACAGTTGCTCAAGGCTCCTGTTTCAGGGCTAAAGATAGCTCTGCTGGTAACACGAGACAAAATAATGGTGGAATTGTTCTACTCCGAGAGAGGCTGAATACTAAAGAACTAGCTTTGTTTCCCCTCACCACCAGCTCTTTCCAGAAGATTCTTTACCCTGGGTGGTATCTCCTATTGCTTAACAGGAGATTTCATGGAACCTCTATGGCAGCTCTGGAAGTACAGCACTGCCCCTAGCCTGGATCATTTCTGCAGCTGATGCCACTCAAGCAAACGTAGGTTTACATATTTTAAAGTATCAGACTTCTGTTTTCACCACAGAAGTTGAAAGAAACAAATGTCTGAAGTCTCACAGGTGAGTAAAGAAGTTTTTTAGTACTGCAAAAGATTTTCTTGGTCTTCTGCTGGGCCAGCCCTGGGTGCTGCCAGACCCCATTCTCCTTTCTGTCAGAATTGTTGTAGCTCCCTCAAGAGACACCAGTATTTCTGCCGAGTTTTCAACCCTGAAGATCATTTGTGTCGCTTATGGGATGCGAATGAGCTTTATGGGACTGTGATACCTTTACTGTGTTCCAAGCAGGGAAAGAACCCCAAGGTATGTAGCACGATTAGGAAATTCAAATTCTGCTCCTAATTAAAAAAAAAAAAAGAAACCACATAAGCTGCACTGTGCCTGCTCTTGGCGTGAACGTTATCAGGCAGAGATTAGCAGCTTTTCATTCTGTTTCTGTAAGCGCTCTCTTAGGCAGCTACACAGCGCAGAAGGGCTGGGGATGCATCCTGGCCAAAGATGATGCAGTTTAGTGACAGTCTTGGCTGATGACACACTTCAAGACCTGATCCAGTGCATTGAAGAAATATGGTAAAGGATGCAAAAGCAGCAGGCAGGTACCTAAGACGATCAAGTCTCACTAAAAAATGACAAGCTGAGACATTTTTGGCAGGCTTTCTGAATACCTAATAGAAGAAAGCTTGTGTAAACCAGCCTGGTAGCAAGGTTAAGGGTAATAAATCCACAGCAGAAAAAAAAAAAGCTTCAGAAGCAGCAAATTATTCCAGTTCAAAGTCCCTTAGATCACATCTGGCCATGGGGCGACTATTAGTCCCGGTGATTGTTTCTGGGAGACATGACTTACGTCCAGTATTTTATACATGGCACTTCAGCCAAAGTGCTCCCACCCGGGATAGAATACAGCCACATTTAACTTACTGGCAGAGCCACTCCATCTGTTTGTACCTATGGATTTGCTGTGACACTTAAACCCGTACTCTTTTTTTCTCACAGATGCGGAAACGAAAGGGAGTGAAACCGCAGGAAGGTCTTGAAGGGTTTGCTTTTCCCCACGGGACCACGTTCTCGTAGCTTTCTTTAAAGCACACGGTGATCGCAAAGGCAAGCACGGGAGCTTTTCCACGCACCGGGCAGACTACTCATGTACAAGGGACGTTGGCACAGCAGCAGCGGCGGCGGCGGCCGGAGAGGCGGTGCGGAGCCTTCCTCCCCCTCCTCCCCACCCGCTACTTGCTGCTTCAGCCTCCCCCAGCACAGGCGAGACGCATCCTTCTGCCTGCCCCCGGGCTTCTTAGTTCTCCACCCTCCCTCCCTCCCTCCTCGTTTCTTATTCCGTTGCTCTCTTCGCCCGTCCCCTCTCCTGCCCGTCCGAAGG
>WTSP01001639.1:0-28370 GCA_025331215.1 Actenoides lindsayi | reverse complement strand
GTCACCTCTCCGATAGAAAAACTAAGCATAAAAGCTCTTAATGCTTTAGGATCTGTTGACTCAAAGCCCCCCCCCCCCCCAAAAAAAAACCAACCCAACACACAACAAAACCCAAAAAGAAACAAAGAAAAAAAAAACCCACAAACAAAAAACCAGAACAACACAAAAGGTGAACCTTGCCTTCTCCGCCTTGAGACCCATAAACCCATGGCATGTTCTCGGACTCCCTGTCCATAGTGTACAGAGATGAGTGTAACAGTGCAGCTTGTGTTTTCTCCACCGTCGTGCCGTGGTGCAAGCGCTGCCCATGAATTAGTGCCAGTCTGTGGATTAGTCTCTGAAGAGCTGGATGTATGCAACCTAAGGTGAGAAACCTTTTTAAAGAGTAAAGGGAAGATAAGAGATTATTTGTTTTCCTTACCTAGGTGTTTCTGTGGTAGAAAGGGCTTCACAGTTCTGCAGAACTGGAGTAGCTGTGGGACTTCTGACAGCAGGTATGCAAATGCTTACTTACTATTTAAACAACTCTGTAAGCTAACTAGGGGTGTGCATCATTAGTTTTGAAACACCATTTAAAAGTTTTACACTTAAAACTCTTCCATTGAAACACATGTCATATTAAGCAGCTTTGTGGTGGATGTGGTAGCTCCTCTTTCATAGAATCTCCTCCTTTCAAAGCTTTGATTGAAAACTAAGCCACATTCAGGGTTCTGTGCTTGAGCCTGGGAGCTTTCTTCAGTAAAGTCATACCTGAATTAATCGCTGCTGGAGCTCATCACCCATAATTATATTTCCAGAATCTTTCCCCTATTATCTTCATCTGTCAGGTTAGATTCATCTTTTTGATGTGATACTCATTAAGCAGTGTAAACGAGAAGCACAAGCTTCATTACTCAAAAGGCAGGAGAAGCACACAGTAGTATTACCGTCCACAGGTCTGCTTTCCCACTTGCTGAAATATAACATTTCATCACAACTTTTAAGATAAACAGTTGAAAATAAGGAATTCTTTTGTCCATGGCCCATCACATCTAAGGACTATGGCAAGAATTCTTCTACGTTCACAGTTTTAGGATGTTTCTATGTAACATGCACAGCAAAGTAAGAGACCTGCACCAGTCCTACACATAGAAAAGCAGCAAATTTATAGTTGTAGTCTAGCCTGGGCTCTCTTCCCCTTAGTTCTCCTTAGCTGTGAATTGTCTTAGGCTTAGGATGTGCCAGGGAAACAAATGGAATGGTAATTCTTGCTCCAAGTATTTGGCTACCAGACAGGCAAGTTAAAACATTCCTGAGCATCAGGGAACTCCAGACCATGGTAATTCTTTAATTAACACAGTTGCAAACCATGCTTTCTCCCTTGTTACCACTGTTCCTGTCTGGATTGCAAAAAAACAGGCTTACCATTAATGAGCTCCAGTCATGTGGGAAACACAAGGACATATTTCAAACACCTAGGGAGAGAAAGGTTAAGGTAGTTTTAAGCTGTATCCCTCCTGCAAATAAATGCAAATTTGCTGCCTGTTACATGCTTTCAGAACAACTGAAAAAAATACACCAAAAGGAAAAAAAACCCAAACCTTAATTTTCTGTGCATCCTTATTGAAAACATTACTGAATTGAAAAACATGGCTTGTGCAGTAAATATAAAGCTTGATGTATCTTGCAAGTATCCAAAAGTTTTAAAGTAAATCCAAATAAACTGTTTCAGTAGGCTTAGGTCTCCTACACACAGGTGTTTATTTTTCAGCTTCTTAAAAGCTTTTAGATGATGTTTGGAAAAACTATCCCTTCAGTCAAGAACTCATCGTAAACATATGCCAGTATAAAACATACAGAAGATACTTTTATAGAACATATATAGATATAAGTTCATATGAAGATAAAAATACATTCACTCTTCACTGTGGTGATATCAACTACTTGTAAAGACTTTTCATCTAATTTCACGTCAATTCCATGTTTTGTGATGGTATCAAACCAAGACTGTAAAGAGCTACTGAAGGCTGATAACCAGGGTAAGGGAATCATGACCATTCTGCTTTTCTGACTGCTATTACGGTAATGTGATCGGTACCTTGACAGATGCTAAGAAGAATCATTTTGCTGATTGACTAAGGCTGCGGGTAATCAAAGAAAATATGAACATCTGGCTGAGCTTTTGATTGCGATGCTCAATGATATGGAGCACCCAAATAAGCAACAATTAGTCAGTACAGCTTGTGTCAAAAGACCCATCAAGTTAATTCAAATTAAGTCAGGATAAATTCAATCCAATTGGCATACACGCATATTTGTATGCATAGTTTAAATAAGCTTCTTCTGCATTACATTATCCTTTATTTACAAGAAAAACACATGCAAAGTTTTGTGTTTTAAGTAAATATTTTCAAAAGCTTTTTGACTTCTTAAAGCGAAACCTCTGGGAAAACCCTTTGTTCTTTGGAAGGGCATTTCCAGACTCATAAAAGTAATTTTATTTTTGCTTTCTCAAGTTCATATTTCTTGCTTTCTAATAAGTTTCATAAATTTGGAGAAGTTACTCATAAGCATTCTGTCAGTAACAATTACAATAATACCTGACTGGTATTTGGGTATATTTAATAGCCAAAATGGTACTCAAGATAACTACCAGACTGTAGTAAGAAAATGATGACCTAAAACTGAAGACTAATGTCTTCATGTTTTCATTTGATTCTGCATGTAGAATCCTGGGAATATATATTTTCTTTAAGAAAAACCCACATTCTTCTTTGGATTCTGTTTATTGTAACAGTAAGTTAGGTTGCATGCAAAACTGAACTTAAAACTGATTAAAGGCAAAAGACAAAGCTGCAGTTGTGTGCTTAATTTTTTAAAAAGAAAAATATATAAAAAGCAAGTTAATCCATTAATTTTTAAACACTAGCTCATTGCAGTAAATAAATTTTAGTTTTTGCTTGGCAGATATAAACACTGTTTTTTCCAAGTTAATCTTTTAAAACTTTAATTGTAATTTAGGGGTGGAAATCTGTTCTTGCTAGCAAAACAGTGACAGACTGTCTGGCTGAGGTGGTACCAGCTCTTAACTAACTAGGGGTGAAATTTATTGTAAACTCACCTAAATCTCAGTTAGCTCAATCTGACCTGATTCTAAAATCCTATTACAAAATCTCAGGAATTGTTCTGCAACACATTCAGATGCATTCACGTAAAGCCTGATGCAAAACAATGTTTCTCACATTACGTGATGGGAGAGGGTCACATGCACAGCCCTCTAGCTGCAGCGTTGCTTATGGAATGGGTACCACACTCTGCCCATGGCCCTGAGTTCCCAGAGCTAGGAAGTTTCATAGCTGTGCTGGGAATATTTAAAATGCAGATACAACAGAAGAAGGAACATGTCAGAGGGGAAGGTTGGGTAAGTCAGTCCATGAGCATGGGACTCTGACATGCTTGCGTTACCAGCTGCCATAGGTGCATTGAATGTGGCCAAGCTGCTGTTGCATTATTTTTTCTGAGGGTCCACTTTGTTTGGAGCGAAGAAATAGGTTTTTCTATTCACTGACTCCTGTGAATATTAAGAATCCAACAACCTTGAGAACAATCAGATCAATTAGTTAGAAAACTGCTACTGTGCTGCCTTCATAAATCAAAGATTAGCTTGCGATCCGTAACATCAAACAGCCTTTTAGCAGCTGTTTTCTTGAAGTCCTGTCCTTTAAAATACTAACTCCTCTTATACATTCATCTTCTGATTCAGAGGTTAAGAGTTCTTCTACTAGCATTACCTTTAGAAAGAGATTTGATGACAAATCCCTTAGATAGTCTAATGATGTGGTCCAGTTGCTATCAGGTGCGGGCCCTTTACAAATGCTACGCAAAAATCAATACCAATCTTTCATTGCCTTCAAATGATGTGAAGTCAGGGGCATAATAATAGTGATTGCCTCCAGCAAATGACTGTTCAGTGATCATTCTGCAGAGTCCTGGAAGTCCAAATGCCCCTCAATAGCTTTCAAAATGGACACATGTTGGGAAATGTAAAATCATCCCTAGCAAACAGGCCATTAGCTGCACTTTCTGGCCGGCCAGTACCTATTTATTTACTTCATTGCTTGCTCATTAGTGGCCTAAGATTTTGGAGAAAAACGTCTGCTGAAAAATTAAGTTCCAAAATAGTAGGTTAGCATTTCAGATGTGTTCAGCACACAAAGGAATACTATTCACCACAGAAGAATCAGCTGGCAGCTCCTCACTTTGCCTGTTTTATTTAGGGATTTGAAAGTAGACTAAGGAGAATACATTTTCAAAGATTGTGGTTGTAGGGGAAAAACATTATTTCAAATTGTAAACAGCAAAGTTACAGTCTCTGGTATTTATTCTCTGTGTAAAACAGCCTGCTTGCTTGGAGTCAGCAGCAAGAACAGGGAAATATTTAATAAAGTTTGAAGTAGCATGGCAATTACTTTATCAATAAGACTCTGAGTGTAATATGTTACATGGAGCATTTTTTTAAAGTATTTGCAGCAGCATGGAATAATGACAATAAAAATACCAAAATGTACTTGACATTTCTATCTTTTTTAAAGCTCACTCTTATTTTTACTATGGCACAAGCCAGTACTGCATGTGCAAATGAGATTTCCCACTCTCAATCTGTAGTGAGGAAAACAATCTGAATGTAATTGACAGTCTTCAATATATTGACATGTATGCAAACTCTTCATTAAATTGTATGTCCCTATCTAGCTAGTACTGATTTTCTTCTGCATCAGTTTATCAATAAGTTGCGGTATATAAGGTGTTAGCCATGCAATATAGCAGTTTCTTACTCTGCTTAAAAGCAACAAGAATTATTTATGAAAATTTACTCTTCGGTGGCTGAAACATTTCTACTAGATTTATGTAAAGAAAGGTCAATAAAAATTAGAATACAACTCTACAGAAATGGTGAATGTATTTTTCAAAAATTGTTACTACAGTAAATTAGCTTACAGGAGTTATGTGTCAGATAATCAAACTTGTAAAAGTTTCCAGAGATTCTGATTTTCTGATTAGCATGTCATTGATTTTACAGAAAAAAAAAAAAAAAAAAAAAAAGGCATGTTTTTATTATACTAAGGAAATTTCATGTGTGAACTTACTTTTCTCATTTTTATGGAGAAATTGAAAAGGGCAGTAGACAATACCTCAAAATATATGGGGGAAGAAATCTGAAGACATTAACTATAGAGAAGGTCAGAACGAAAGATGGATGAAGTCCACAATCTCAGGTCTGAAGAGGCTGCTGGGACTCCTCTTTGGGGCTTAGCAGTGCTGGTTCTATAGAGATTTTTGTCTCCTTTTGCAGGAGACTTTGGCATGCAGGGGCCCTTCTCCTCTTCTCCCTCTGTCCACACATTTAGTCTATTCTTCCTGGTAGGGAAGGGAATGTACAAGGGTGTGAGCAAAGGGTGTTAAAGCAGATAGAGTTGAGAGGGAAGATATACCTTCTTAACAGCACTTTGCAGGGTAGGGATTTATGTCTTTGTATTGTGGGCCTATGATGAGAGAATGGACAGAGAATTGCCTGCTTGCCTACATCTCTGCATTTAATCAGAACTTTTCTTTCTCATACTAGGGCAGGGGCTAACACCTGTCCAGCATGATTGCCAATGCAGCATGAGGTGCAGCAGTGAAAGCCTTGTAGGAGTGGGGACACGAGCACTTTTCCTACTGCCTCTGTGAAGTTAGTTGTCCATGTTGTGCGGCATAGTGGCACAATCACTGTGAATTTCTCTGTGGCCTAGAGCTTGTCATGCTTATTTACTATTCACAGTCTGACCAGAGTGTTCACTCATTAGTACAGGCTGTATCTGTGGTCACTTCTGTCAACATGTCAGATCTAGCTACTTTCTACTAGGATTAAGACTGCATATATATATAGATATAATTTTTTTTTTCTCTCTCTCTGCAATGGAAGTTAACATCATATTTTCATTTATCAAGTTAATGTTTTTTTAAAGCTTTGCTTGGACCATATTTGTCCTTTGTAGATGCAAAATGTTGCTGTCTGATCTTTGACAGTAAGGATAGAGAAGAGACCAATTAAAAGGCTTTTTAAGGACTAGAATTTTTAGTCTCTGTGAGTTGAATGTGCATGTGCAGGTTTTCTTTGTAGTGCTGGTTGCATATTGACATTATTATAATTTGCAGCAAGTTCCCTGTTTCCAAAAACACTTGTGTGTCTATCAGATAGTAATGCTGTCTTTTCTCTAATGTTTGAAGGTCTCCTGATGTCCAGCCATGGCAAGTATGGGTTAAACTCAGTATTATGCAACATCCGGAGATTCCATTTCCCTGAGACAATTTGAACCAAATTGAAATCACTTCAGTATTTCCTCGCAGGAAGTGTTCCTAATCTTATTACAGTTCTTACTGTTCTCTCTGGAATCTAATTAGGCCACATGTCTTTTCAAAAAAATAACATGGTGCCAGAATTTGCTAGCTGAAACCTCACCTGTACTGGTCTGAGAGGAAAAATTACTGTGCTTTATGTATGAAAGCCAATTTCTTACAACAGCCTCACGTTATAACACCATATTCAGTCTGTGACTCATTATAAACTCCAATCCTTTTCTACTTTGATTATGCGTGGTTGGTGAGACTACCTGTATTGCACATTTAATTTCTTTTTCCACCAGCAGGACTTTTACACTTATTGCTGAGGTCTGTCTTACAGCATTCTGACCAAATCCATTCCTCTATGGAATTGGTTGAGCTCCAGGTGCTTTGTCTTCCTTTTTACTTCTTCTGACTCAGTGTCCCCCACACAGTAAATCTATGTCTAGGCAGTATTTTCTTTAACAGTGGAGGAGATGGCACTAGGAATTTGCCTAGAAAATCTAAGGCCTGGCTAGCCTTCACTTCAGCATCATGCTCTTTGGAGAATGATCCACTGACAGCTGTTTCAAATAGGAACTTTCAGCCACTAAAGTAATTTTCCTTTTCCCAGAGTTGAAGTTTCCATGGTTTGCATACGAGAAGGTTGTAGTGAATGGTATCAAAAACCTCAGCACAGTTCTAGTAGCTTTGGGTTTTTTTATTTCAAAGTACTTAAGGAATGAATATTATGCCCAAATATATTCTCTGAAACAAGCATATGTTAGTGAAATAAATTATACTAAGTACCTACCCAGGAGAAAATTAGGTTTTACAGGCATGAGTGTTACCAAAGCTATCAGACTCGGGGAACCCTTTACCCTGTAGATCTTAGTGTCATGGTAATAATATGGTACCTTAAGCAAGCTATTGGCTGAATCAGTCAAGTCCATCTCACCTGTCATTAGGGAAGTCATTTTATCCTCATAAGCTGATTTCAGTCCATTAAGACAGCCTTTTTGCTTCACAGTGTGTATAGTCATTCTGTTTCCATCCACTCATTTGTCTTCATTCAAAGCAGCACTCAGCCACCTTGGTGCTTATTACTGTTAACAAGAATATGGTCTAACTTAATATAGTGTCAAACACAATCAGAAAGAATCATGTGGATGATAGCAAGAGAAACTGCATCAGTGTGCATGTTTCAGATGTTATCATGTAGACGAGAAATATAAATGAGGGATGAAATGCAATTTAAGTGAACACTCAAATGGAAAACAAACATGCCACTGAAGACAAAATTTCTGTAGCAGCTGCATAGGAATTCTCCTTCATTTTTACTTCTTTTTATGGGACTGAAAATCAGAAGAAATCAGAAATGTTAAGCAATCAAGAAATAGCAGATATTTTCACTAAAAGTGGTTCTATTCTAATGAAATCTTTATCTTTCACTGACAAGACAGGCATTAATAAAACATACTGGGTTAACTGCACGAGCATTGTAAAAGCTTGTGTATTAAAGCTGTACATTTGGCAGAGAGACTAACAGGCCTACAAACTTTCTAGCTCATTTTAACACCTTCTGTTTTTCTCATTAATGCTGGCACTGATGTTCAGTTGTTATTGTAGGAGCTGATCATATTTACAAAACCTTGCTATGTTGTTCTTTAGAGACCACATCTGAATCACTTTTGAATGTCTAACAGATGTTCAAGAAGCTCAGTTCTTGGAAAGATTCAATAGAACCTTTAAACACAAGGCCATTTGAAGCACCTCTACAATCTGTAGCTACTGTGCCCAAAAGAGAAAACTTTTATTGAAGATACTGTCTCATAAGTACCAGCTGCTGGCTTTATCCCCTGAATCAGCTTGTGCTGACCATTGAGGAGTCAGGACCCCAGACTAGACTAATCCCACACAGCATTACAAAGTCCGTATGTTAAATTTATCCCCAGTACTTATCATGCTCAACATTACCAGTGCTGCTTTTCACATTACAGCCTTCTTTTACTACCAGCCCTTGGCTTCCAACTTCAGTAAAGAATCAACATTTATCAGCATGTGAGGTTTGCTCATCAGCTCTCACATACGGTGAATTCATGGGGTCTGTGCATAAATAATAAGATTAATGTTCTTTTGGAAGCAAAGCAGTTTGTCACCATGCAGCAGCAGGTGGGTTTGAAGAATCTACTGAGAAACACTTCTCATTTTCATTTTCTCTGAAATACATTTAAGAGTAAAATGCCTGCAGGATAAGAAACTACTTCATTAAGGATGGATGCCTCTATACACTTCTTTCCTTTCTGTATGCCTTACTCTTCTGCATTAGCAACAGGGGAGTTAACAAGATGCTCAATGTGAACTTCATGAGAACATGCATAAGCAGCAGGTAGGCTAGAAAAAATACTCATCTCTCACTGGCATAGCAGTCACATACCTGTAAAATGTAGGTGATTGTAGGTACAGAGCTGAGAGTAACAAGAGTGATGCTACTTGAACTCAGAATGCCTCAGTCCATCATCTGCATCAAATCACAAGCTCCCAACCAGTAAGAGAGACTAATCCCACCTACAACCACCACAAATTGTGATTTTGTGAGTAAGCAGCATTGTCCAGTAGATGATATAGCTATTCCCGTGTATGGTAGCAAAGCTATTGGAGTATGTTTCTGATGCTAACAGACCTCTTCCCTAACTTGAGTATCTTGGCCTGCTCTTCTCTCTGAGGAGAGAAGAAAACAATCAACCTGACATCCCACTACTCTTGTAATCTCACCAAACCAGGAACAAATTCATGCAGGACAGCATGCTCAGATACTATCTGTATTTACATCTAAGGCAAAAATGGAGTTGGCTCTGATGACTAATGGTACAAGGATGCTAATGTATAAAACTTTGCTTCAATTAATAAACCCCGCATTTATTGTAAAACCTCAAACAGGTTTATAATCAGAAATCTGAAATCAACTGTTTACAGTATTTCCTGGAGGACATAGAGTTGACATTAATTACATATTAACAACTATTATGTCCTCTGTGTGGGAAGATCATAGGAGATAACAGATCATAGTGGGTTTCAGATCATAGGGAGTCTCAACTGCAACAAAAATGTAAACCAGACACAGGAATTTCTGAACACAGACTCTATAACTGAACTGCAAAACAAGCATTCAATTTATTTGCCACAACTTGACTGAAGCTCATTTTGATTCTAATGATGTGTTTAAAGAGTCTTGACTGTAAGTTTCCCCTGATTTGTCTTTATGAATATACAATGATTGAGAAATTGTAAAAAATAATAATAATTTAAAAATCTCTTAAACTACATGCTTAGTTGGTCGGGATTCTAACGAATTTATTTTAAACACAGAGTAGCTTACAAAGCCTTAAATATAATTGTGATTACTTAGTTGGGAAGACAGGTAAGAAGTTGGTTTCTGAAGTTATTCACATGCCTTAATAGTTACAGCCAGATACACTCCTTAGGTGAAGTTTTGGGAAAGAATATATGCTGTGAGGAGGCATCCTTAGGCCACCAGTAATTAGTTCCCATAAGAATACCATACCTATGAGATGCAGTTAGGATTAGTTAATGTACTGCACTTTGAAGATGTAAAAAGATTTCAAAGAGCTAATTGGTACTAGATTATCCACTACACTGGGATTTCTGTATTACCATTCTCAACTATCTTACCAGAAAGTGATAAATAGATATTCAGAACAATTTGTCAAAAATAACTTACAACTACTTAGTTATTGCATCTATGACTTGAAAACATAAAATGTAAGTTTTCAGTATGAATGTACCTTGCATGTGAGAAAAGCAAAGCTTGTTTTCTATTTAGAAAGGAGCCCGAAAATCTGCCAATTTTCCTTTTTCCATTCATTTACTCCTTTAAGCAGTTTGTGCTCTGTATAAAAGAGGAGAATTCTTAGAGTAACTACTTTTTTCTTCCCTAATTATACTGCAAGATCCACTGAAAGAAAAAAACAAAACAGCACAACAAGAATTTGTCAGCTTTTTAGTAACAGGGCAACAGAATTGAAATTTAAGCAGTGAGAGGTGTTTTTTTCTCTCAAAAGCTAGGGATTAACATGAAAGTGATAATCAAAACACAAATTGAAGGAGAATAACAGACATCAGGGAAAAAATAATTCCTCAAGGAAGGTAATACAGCATAGGAGCAGGTTGCTCAGTGAGAACACCCTGGAGGTATTCAAGACACAGCAAAACAAGGCTAGGCCTGACTGGACCAACTTCTACTAGTAGTATCACTTCAAGCATGGGCCTGAAGTTGGTAAGTCTCAGAAGTCCCTTCCAAGCAACAGTTCTGTGATTGGTGACCTCCTACTGCAATTACTGAAATTACCAGAGAATCATCCAAGAAAAGAGATTATTGGGTCTTAGTAAAAAAGTTAAATATGGTAAAACCCCAAATATAGAAATAAACTCAAATACTGAAATACTAATGCAGAAGAAGAAAAGATTCAAATGAGGAAACATATGCAATCCTCAAAGCTGCATTAGTATTTCCATTGTGCATTAGCTACATTTCAGTATTTCAATCAAATTGTACATACTAAATGGAAGCAATGAAGGGACACAAACCCTTTCTTCCTTGCATATCACCTTAACAAAAATCAGATACATTTAATTCATCACAGTAAAAGACTGTGCACAGATTAAGCATTTATTGAAAGGTACCCACTTCAATTGTCATCTGCATCTTGAAAATAATAATGTAATTTTATGTAATAGGATTTCTTTAAGGACAAGTATTATCACTTTAACATACTTTTGTCCGTTTTAGATTTTCTTTCCCAAAATTTCATCCTCAAGTCTTTATAACAAGAAATTTTATTTTATCTCTCTTGTTCCAGCACCCTTTGTATTTGTTCCAGCACCCTTTGTATTATAAAGAAATTCAATTCAGCTCTTTAAGCTGACAGGGTTTGTAACTTGTTGGATAGACTACCTGGAAAAATTTAAAATATATTAAATTCTTCTCTAATACTTGGGTCAGTGTATTCCCAACAGGACAAGACTGTGATACTTTACTGTGTCAGCCTGAGAGCATACAAGCTAAAGAGAGAACACAGAATGAAACCCAGCTTTCCTCCCATGGAAAGTGGACCATGAGTCCACTACAGTTTCAGCTACAGCAATTCAAAAGGACTTAAGTTTTGGTGTAGGAAGAAGAATTGGCTCAGGCCACAACTGTTCATAATTTTAAAATCAGAAGATTTATGGTTCATCTTGTGTAGTACACATACATAGCAATAATCTTTTTCTTGCACAGGGATTCTCCCATGTTTTTGGACTGGAATTTCAACGAGTATGATGTTTTAATCATGGTGAATTCACTATGAAACAAAAAAATGGAAGTTATATTAACCAGACTCAGAATTCAGTGACTGTATCAAATTCCCACATGAAACAAATAACAATCTACACTTGTCCATAAACAATACTAACACATCATCTTTCTGTGCCTCCCTGTTTCCTTCACTTTGGCTTTAAATTCTTCTCTTCAAATACCACTATCCACATATTTTTAATTTATATCTTCTAAGTTACTGCTTGGCTGCTCATGTTACCATCTGATAGCTCTGCTGGCTGGTGGCACAGACCTCATATCTGGGGACCGATTAAGTACTATCTTGTAACTGGCACAATTATTTACATGTCTTAAAGGCAGTTATAGAATATCGCCACCTCAGAATATACTCAATGAAAAAGTTTTATCAAGATTTAAAGCACTTGATGTTAAATTTGTTCAGTCTGTAGTGGGTCATAATTTCAAAATAAAGATTAATGCTGTCTGGTTTCTCATTCTAACCCTCTCATTCTGATCTTCAAGCTTCCATCTGATTTAGAAATTTCTCTTATATTCAAAAGTAGGGATTTCTGAGGTAAACTATTAAATACTATATATTTTCCCTCCAAAAAGAAGAGGAAACGTACACCTCTACTCTATTTTATTTGGAATACTAGATTCCCTCTTTCTGATGTCCTGTGAGAAATAAGTGTTCTTCTCTGGAGAACAAAATCTAAGGATGTTCTAGGTTTAGAGGATCTTTCTTGCCAAAGTTTGAGTCTCTAGTGATCATCTCACAGCGGTTCAATAGCAATGCTGTGTTTTATATAGATATGTGAAGTCCTTCATATACATAAGCCAAGAAACAATGCAGAGCTGCTCATCTGAGCTTTTCTAATTGTTCTTATAACAGCAGCTCAGGAATTCTTGTAGATTGGTTTGTCATAGTGCTTTGTTGGCATTTTTTGCAACAATTGCTTCTTCAAGCTAAGCAAACCCTAGAGAAAATTAAAGCAGTGAATGAAGATGCAATGCTAATAGACACTCAAAATGTGAATGTTAATTAAAAATAAATAAAGTGTATTGACATGTCAATCAGTGAGAAAATATTTTGAATATCAAGGCTTTTTTTACCTGAAATTTTGACTTTCTACATTAGAAAATATTGAGTTGAAATGCTAGGAAGCAAATTAAATGCAAGGGCTGTGTATGTGTGCCTATGTGTTACTGCTCTGATGATGATGGTTTACCTCAGCTGTCCTTTTGAGTAGACTGGAGAATTTGGACAACTTTGTAATCTTACTTGTAATTTCTAAGCTCTAAAACACTACAAAACAAAGTATTAGCAGCAGTCTTCTGGGAGAAATTTCCTGATTTGCAGCCCAAGTTAATTATTGAAGACATAGCAGTTTTTACACTGCTGTCTCACATTTGTGAGAAAACAAAGGAAACAACATCAACAATGGATATACCTTGCTATGTTCCACTACTTTGAAGAATGCCAAACCAGCTGTATATAAGAACTGGTTAGAGAAACTCATGTGACCTCCTCTGTGGGGGGGGGGAAGCTAATAAAAATCAAGAGATAAATTAAAACGATTGGCTTCACTACAATATTTTGTCTGGAGACATCAGATATTGTCATCCTCAAGTAACTAGCATTGCTAATATGTAATGTTTAAACTGATCCTGTCTCAGAGATGAGGTCTGGAGGTAAATACAGAGATTTTATTAATCCTCCACTAGAATAGATTTTACTATGCTATTAGTTCTTTTTCTCCATCTTATTCTGTCCTTAGGATCAGGCTGTACCTAAAACAAATATCACCTAAAAAGGAGTCAGTAATAGAGATGATTGGTTTGTTTTGTCTTCATCTAGTTAATTATTTCAGCCTGCACTCGCTTTCCCCTTTCCCTTTTCAAATTCCTTGACCAAGAGAATGAATTGTTACTGCCAAAGGAAAAGGAGAAAGAGAAGAGGAGGGGTAGAGAAAGAGACATGAGAAAGTCCTCATTTGTCTGCACTTCTCTTGTATGTCTTAACTTCTGCTTTGCATTCAGATAGTTTTGGTGCTAAAAAATCCTCATTAATAAATAAAATCAAATTTCTAACTCTATTGCCTTTGGGACCAAAGAAAATCAAAAGATCATGCAAACCTAAAGTAAAATGTAATTAATTATCAAGCTCTGGGGATCATTTCACCAAAGCAATTGATTTCACTTGACCACTGCAGCCACCTCACATTGAAAACATATCAGCTGTTTAACAGCACACTCATAAAACGAGGTAACAAATTACCTCAACATTTCCTAGGGAATAACCTTTCAGTCTTTCACTAGAAGATGACAGGTCAAAAATTACCTTTTTTCTTTTCTTTTTTAACTTCAGTTCATATGACTTTCAAGAAATGTATTATAAAAGTAAGGCAATCCAGTTGATGATTTCATACACTAGAATGTATGGCTTAAGTTTCATTAAATATATAACAGGATCTTCAATGACTGCAGAGAACAAGGATTTGGAGTTGTCACATCAAACTGCATTTCTGCTTAACAGCATGCTAGGGAACAGATTTCAGTAAGATACAGGACTTGATTCACATGTGGAAGGCTTCCATCAGTGAAGATGTTCTATCCAGGTGTGATCCCAAGTACTGAGAACTGACAATTTATCTTGACACAATAATTCTGAGCTTGAGGGGCACTCCTTACCTATAGAAGTAAGGAAACACTATAATACCCTATCCAAAATAACTAGGTTCATTTTCTAGTCTCACCACACTTTTTTGTTCTGTCTTTAGCAAATCTTTGAGTTCCTTTTTGCTTCATTTCTCCATGTATTGAACAGGAAGGTGGTTGGCCTCCTGGGTGAAGGGCCATATCTTACTTTCACTATGTACCTAAACAGACAAAATTCTCTGTTGAGGTTGATGCCCTTCAGACACTTCCTATATGAGTAATTAGCAAATCATTTTAGCTTTTTTCCCAAAGTGCTCAAAAATCTCGAATTACGGCTACCACTCACTCAGAAGTGATTCAGAGATGTTTTCCCACTGTGTCATTGGTTTTGGAAAGTTATATAACATCATGCAGAAAGGGAATAATTAACCTTACATTTTAACTATGTTTTCCCTCTTCTTAGGATGAGTCAGTATGTGGATCATTTGTCTTGTATTCCCATGATCAGATATTAAAACAGAGCTTTAAAACTTAACTTTTCTGAGAAACCATAATTCCAGGAACTAGATTCTTTGTCATGACGCATGGGTTCCTGCAGGAAAATCCAGCAACGTGAATTCATTTAAGCAAACATAGTGCACAGGGGAGCATAAAAAAGCCTAATGTATGCAGCTGGACAATACAGAAGCCTCAACTGCTGAGTAGCAGCTGCCATTTTGATTGGAATGCCTGTCTCTAGCAACATAATAGGCAAAAAAATGCCAAAGTGCAGACCACCATATATATGTATATAGTTTATACAGATATGTTTTGAATGGTATTCCACTTGAAGTCTGTTAGTTCCAGTGTCCACCTGACCTCCCTTGGTGCTTGGATGGAGACAGCCCTAATAGGATGCAGGTGTCAAACACAGTTTCCCTTACTTGTAACCAGTTATAAATATTGAAATAGATTACCAGATCCCAGTGTCTCAGGACAGGTAGATACATGATGGCACACAAGTCTCTCTAGAAGTGTGCAATGACTGTACTGGGGAGAGCACTTCTCTGAATTCACTGGCCTTGGCAACAATGACCCACTGAGGTTTTGTTTTTTCCTGCTGAAATCAGGACTGCTCTCAAATCATCACTGTTCTAAAGAGTACAATTTAAAATATACTTAAATGTTTATCTGATGTGTATTAACATGGGTAAACAAAGAAATTACTTTGATAAGGAAAAGGTGCCTAGCATAGCCACTGTAATCTGAGATAACATTTGAAAGTATGACCAGCTTTAAAAAAGTCTATCTTTTTCTCAGTTACTGTGATGCAACTGCATTTCAAAGACAGGGCAAATATTTAAGGTTTTGTTGGAGGGGTTTTTTTTTTAGCCAACCTGGTAATACACCACTGGTATTCAATAATCTTCAGAGATTAAAAACTTTTCAACCTCATTCATGAAAAATCAAAAAATTATACTGATATGTAGGCTAGATACCTCATGCTTTAAAGAAACAATTTAGCATTCATGACTGATATTTTTTACTTTTCTAATGATATCACATTTTCAGATAGCAGCTGTTGCTTTGTAAATATATAGGCCATATCTAAGCACTTAAAAAAATTAAAATAAGGTGGTCTTTGTTATAAGTAGAAATCTTATTTTATTAAAAAGTATGACAAAATAGTGACAGACTTTATGAAAGACATTTGGCAGCATTAGTTATGTCTGAAATGCATTTCAGCTACAGTATTATTTTAGACAGTCACAGGAGTCCAACTGACTTTGATCTAAGAAGCTGTCAAAGAGATCTGAAAGCGTGGTAAAATACAGAGAAATAGATTTCAGAAACCTGGCAAACTTCAAATTGAGTAAGTGGAACACAGAACAGAGTAATTGATTAGCATAAAAGAACTAGAAAAGTTAAATTGTGTTACTTCCTCTAAATATGATTGGATTTTCTATTTGTTCTGTCACCCAGTTTGCACACATGAATATATTTCTCACTGTACTGTTATTCAGTTCTTTCCAGTTAACAGGTAAAATGGGCTCAGCACCTCCGCTTTTGGTATATCACTTTTCTTCATTTACTTACAGAAATTATTTACAAAATGATTCATTATTATGCTGTAGCTTCCTGTTATTCCTCAATTCATGCATTGTTTTCCCCCTGTAAGAAGTTGCCTGGAACACTGTATGTATCTGATACAGATTATAAGAAAATACTCAAGAGCACTGAAGTATCAGTAGGTCCAAGTTGTTTTCAAAAATAGAACGATACCTTTCCAAGAAAAAAAGAAGCAATTAGGTGCCACCTTTCAAAAGAAAATGAAGTGTTGCTAAATTTCCTTTTTTGCTGTTAAACATCTCCACCTCTCAGTACCATTTATATTTAAATGTGTTCAAGTTTCTAACTTCTGATGAAAGTCGATAGACTCTTAAAAAAAAAAAAAAAAGTCAATTTTATAGAAAATACCTCTGAATATACAGTCCAAAAGGCTTAAATCACTTCTGGAACTGAGTCACAACTTTGTTATCTCATATTTTCTCTATGGCTGTTTCCTAATTATTGATGTTGTGTGGCCAATGTCTCAAAGTCATTTACATTGCTTTGAAAAATGTAACTTGAGATCTCCTATCAATTGCTCAGCTCTAAAGAATTCTATATTTTCTGTAACATTTTCTTTATTCTATGACCATCAATTCAACTACTGCTAAACAGGTTTACAAAACATGGAGTCGGTTTGAAATTATGAGATTTCTTTTTTTGCTTCATGTCCTATTTAAAGGTTGTACTTACAAATAATATTTTGCAATTTCTTAGGAATGTTAGGTTTGAAAAGTGATCAGATCTCAATAATAGTCTTGCAGAACCTCAATTATTACAGTGCTTACAGGATGCTTACTAAAGCTTTAGTGCTTTTCCTCTTATTTAAAGACTTTATTCCTTTAGCAAAAAAAAAAAAATAAATTAAAAAACCACAATTTCTCTAGATTAAAAGGACATTAATGCCTAAAGCCACTTACTGATGATAAAAGAAAGTACTGCTGTTTGCTTATATATTATTTTTTCATATTTGTAACTATTTAATATTCTGCCCTAACCTGCTATGTACTAAACACTTTGCAGCTTGTAGATGCTTCATTTTATAATTTTTAATAGTTCTTATATTCCTTTCTGGCCACATCAGGTTTAATTTTTATCCTTATTTTTCTTTAAATAAGTGTAATTTTTTTTCTCCCTGTATCATAATGACCTTTAATATCCCACATAAACAGCAGGTGGTTCCAATCAATCTCACAAGTCATGAAGACCAAAGTCTCTCAGAATGAACCGCTTGTATTCCAAGATTTGCAGTGAATTTTGAGAATAGCACTCCACAGTGTTAATGTTATGGATTAAGAAGCCTTACATTTTAAAGCAGATATAAAGAGTTAAAAGTAGATTCAGCAGTGCTATTTTTACATTGCCAAGTAAGCATAAAACTCTATTTTAACTTCTGAGGAAAAGCAGTAGAGAGAAGAGCTTATCTTCAATGGAGAGAGAACATCTGTCTCTAGAGACATTGCTGCTTCATTTAAAGCCATGCAGAAAAAACACTGTGTGCCAGTCAGTTCAGTTCCACTGAGTTTTAAAAAGAAGATGAATAAGCAGGTTTATATTACAAACTGGTAATGAACATGGGAGTTTGGAAGCCTGGCTTCCCTTCCTAGCCAAGCTCTCTCTGACCTCAGTTAGTTGTGAATTGATTTACTAGTCCTTAGGTTTTGTCTTATCTTCTATTATTGTTTTGAATGGCATTAATACAGGAGTGTACAGGGTGGAAACTTCCAGGAAATCTTTTGAAATATCTAATCAGTAAAAATAATAAAGCTTTTGTTGTTTGGTTTTAACATTTGGCCCACTGCAAACAAAACATACCTTTGTTTTCTGCAGGAATGTTATGTCAACTATGAACTCAGTTGTCTGTGACATAGGGACTTAACCTAGGGTTGTCTTTTGTGATTACATTTTCTATGCAACTTCTTTTAACAGGGCATTTAAATTATACTTAGAGAAAAGTTGAAGGGACTGTATTTGACTGATATCAAAAAGAGTGGGATGGAAAGCATTTTAAGAATCCAGACTTCAATTTTCCAAACAGTTTCAAAGGAAATAAGAGGCAGAGAGAAATCATGTGACCAAGACAAGAGAGAGTAGCTGCTTACATAACAGTACTACAAAAATTATGGAAGACAAGCTGAAACAAATCAACAAGGACAAAGAAAGGTCCTCCTAAAAAAGGTGCAGAGGAATCAGGGAGGGAAGGAAAAGTTAGCTATCTTACAGTCTGTAATATAATTATTCCTATGCAATTAACTGTTGTGGTATAGTCTTGCCTAGCACAGTATCCTTACTAAGAAAGACTTGAACAACACTAGGCAAGAGCATGGCTCGCAGTGCACAGCAAGCTAACAGAGTAACAGCAATTAGCTATGCCACAGCAGCACAAAAAGAGCCCAGAGTTTCTCCTATATAGTAATGATAGTAATGTGGCATGGTGTCCAATCCAGGTAAGATAGGTGATTGACAGAGTATTTGCACAGACCTTACAGAGCCAAGACTCTAAACCTTGAATTGCAAGGAAGGAGGGAAATAGTGGATGGAAGATGTAAGCAAGATGATGTTCAGTTACTGGTTTTCTATTGGAACAGTCCAAGGGAAAAAAAACCCAAACAAAACAGTTCATTTTCAGCAGACAAAATATAAGTTAAATATTTGAAACAACTTTACAACTTTGAAAATAAACACTAAAAAACCATGTCAGAACAAGCTGTGGAATCTTTTTGCTAACACATTCTAAGAATAGGAGCTCTCATTCCTAGAGGAGATGAAGCAGATCATCTCAGGAGGTTACTTCAAATCAAGCAGACTTATGACTCTGTGAACTATTTATATTGTAAAAGAAGCCTGTGTTAAATGCTTGCTGTTACTGTGAATTCAGTGACTGAAGAAAATCTGTTAAGGAGCTGTACTCCTGAACAACTCACAGACAGGTCTTAAAGGTGAGGGTTCTGAAGCTCCCAATCAGAATTTAGAAATGTTTGTCTGCAAGAATTCAGGTGAATAAAAAAAAAAAGATTACCCTGAAGTAGAAGTTTTAGGATAACTAGCATAGAAAACATTTTTTCTAATATTTTTTTCTTCCAAAGGCCACCTATTCAAATAGCTTTTTTTTAATATAAATAACAGTCTTATATAATACAACTGTGAGCCACTGAGCCATGAGACAGTTTTTGTAGAAAAATAAATAAAGCTTTAGCCAATTACTTAGCTGTATCTGTTCTTTAATTTTGATTCTATATGTAAACAAGGTTCAATGTTACATCGCAGGGGAAAATTAGATCTATCTAAAAGCATAAACAGCTTCAGTAGCATTTAGCTGAAATCAAACACGTTAACACATCTACCTTCTGATTCCTTTCTTACAGGCTACTATGTGGACCATTCATCTCAATGAGACTAGACATGGCTATACTTCTCATACATTTATGTTTCTGCAGTTGTCAAGATGATTGTCCTTATTTTCTTAGACTGACACTAGTTTAAAAGAGGCAATTTCTTTGGTCTGAAAAGATAGTTTTGCTTAGAGCCCATCTTCTGGCTATAAAAGATGAACATAGGCTTGAATTCAATGATCTTTATGTGCTATAGCTCCTTTAAAAAATTAGAAGGCAGCTCATTTCTGAAATAAACTATCGACAACCAGATTTTTTCCATTATTTCAAGATTCTGCATTTCTAATAATATGCTAAACGTGAAGTTCTCTGGTGTAGATTTATTGCTGGTATTTGAGACAGCATCAACAATCACTTAGAAATGTATTTTATAAGATACTATCATAGCTGTCTGAATTCTTTCAGGCGCTATTCTTGAAGATATTTTTGGCTACAAAATGTAATCATGATTTCCTTTTCTCAAGTATCTGATATGAGCATCTGAAATGGCCTCAAGTTGTGCCAGGGGAGATTTAGAGTGGATAATTAGTAAATATTTCTTAACTGAAAGGGTTGTAAAGCATTGGAACAGGCTGCCCGGGGAAGTGGTTGGGTAACCATCCCTGGGGGTATTTAAAAGTCATGTAGGCATGGTGCTTAGGGACATGGTTTAGCAGTGACCTGACAGCGCTCGGCTAACAGCTGGACTTGATGATCTTAAAGGCCTTTCCCAACTAAATTATTCTATGATTCTGTCTATTATTGGTGTTTCTAAATAGCTTACCTTCAACAGCCTTAAAACAGATTTGTCAGGTGATGTAAGCTGACATGGGTTCACTGAAATCAGTATGCTTTGAAAGTCTACAAGTTGAAGGTTTAATTCTTCATTATCTCAGTGACTTAGTACAATTGTACACCAATTATATTGTTCTGAATCATCTTTTTCCATGTATTTAGTCAGAGACTCACAATTCAATGGCTTCCAGCCATTTTAATAGCTCTGATTTCATGACAGTTCTTCCAAATTTGATCCCAAATTACTCAAACATGCACAAAACTATCAATTGTCTTTACATTTTAGAATCTGCACATCAAGTTTCACCTCCATTTATATACTTCTTAACTTTACTGCAGATACCCGAGACCTAAGTCTGCTGCAGTTTGTTACTAATATGTATAATCTCAGATCATTCATATACAGATTCTTAACAGATTCTAAATGGCTTAAACAGGCACTGTCAAAGTTTCTAGTTTTGCAGCATGAACTGTTCTGCTATCCTCATCTTTACACTGTAATTTTTTTACCTTATGCAGATTCAGTTCTTCTCTGTAGCAATAATAGTATCATTCCATGACACAGACAGTTCTGTCCTGTATATCTGAAGCCATCAATACTGTTCTCCTAGGATGTTTTGCTCATCAGTTTCAGCTAAGTAAAATGATTGATTTGGCATAAAGTACTGATAAGTCACAAGTGGGCCTCTAAAGAGCGCCTCACAAACACTGCATAGAGGAGACATGCCTGAGACAAGCCTGAAAATGGGGAGAGGTTTTTCAAAATCAGGACTGTACCAAGTAGAGCTGGAGTGAATTGGGCAGTTGTGCTGGACTGTAGGCAGAGACAGGTTACACTAATTTATATAACTCCTCAGGGCTTTTAAAAATTATGCCATGGGCCACTCCATAGGTGTGAGTTGAGCTGCAGCTCTTTGAAGAACATCACTGAATTTCATCTCAGGCTTTGCAGCCTGATATAGATCATGTTGACAGGGTCACTTCTTTCTCATCAGAGCTCTGTTGTTCAAGTCATTGAATTCAGAGCTCATTCAGGGTAGTATCTGGGGCTAGTCCCTAATTTTTTTAATTCAGTAGGTATATCTAATATACTACAGATCAAACTCTCATTCAGATTTCTATCCTTTTCTCTCTTATACTTCCTTCTTATATTTTTACATTTCAACCACATGGTAAATTATCTATTTTAAAGAAATATCCTACCGATGGATTTATTACTTAACTTGCACAAATGACACTCAATTCCAGCAGGTGAATATTCTGGACTAGATAGTGAACAAGCCTCAGCAGCCTGAAAAAAGAGGATGAGGAAGAAGTCTTCTTTACCTGACACATTATACCAGCCTCCTTCTACATGTTTAGCTTTGCATTTCTCCCTCCTTCTGGGCTTGTGTTTTTTTATTCCCTCATATTTTTCTCTCTCTTTTCTTGTACACTGATCAATTTGTCTTTCATACAGAATGATGATAGCACAGTCATATTTTCCATCAAACCATTGCTGTTAGAATAAGCAATAGTGATTTCTGTAACTAGAGCATGTTGCAGCTAATTTCAGAAAACATTAAATCATGAACCAAGGAACAATTTACCATGAGATTAGATTTCTGTATGAAACATCATCTTGTCCAAATTATTCCTTCAGATTATATATGACATGTTTAAAGATTTCTCTAGGTAACCTTCAAGTCATTAAAAAAAATTAAAAAAAAATTCTTCTACCGACCAACTTTCATTAAGGATAGAATACATTACAGTTTGGTACAAATGCAGTAATCAAAGAACTGAGGAGAGAGACTTTAAGGCATTCTGGACAACAGTCATCACAATTCCATAATTTCTTGCTAATCTTAGCATCAAGATTTTCCCAAAGGGAAAAACAGAGGAGCTGCATCCTTGTCTAGCTTGGCCTGCAGAGTGAAAAGTCATAAGAGGAAGATAAGAGACTCAAAGGCACTTAGCAGCTTTGCTAATTCTTCAGGAAAGTCAGTAAAAGAGAGGCTACAGAGAGTAAATTGCCATCTTCCCAACCACCTCCCAAAACACCTTCCAGGAGAAGTGTGGAAGTAAATGCTTTTTCCACAGACATCACCAATATTTTGCTGATATTTTCACATCCTGTAGCTTACTCCAGTTCCTTAACTGGTTCTGAAGCTATCCAGTCCCTGATCATTCCTGCAAAAGCACCCATATTTGCATTCCTGGTGTTAAGCAGCCTAAACACTTTGTGCATTCAGGAAGGCAAAAACCAATACTTGGACTGCAAAGCAAAGATCTTTTGCACCTTTCACCATTGCAAATCAGCCACACCCTCACAAATTAGACTTCTTTTTTTTTGCTATGTTCTTCAAAGAGGCTTGTTTCACCTCCCAAGTTTTCATATCTCACGGGGCTATTTTCTTTTTCAGAAAAGCCATACTTTGAGTTCCCACGTCCTCCTCAGAAATTGAGAAGGCCTGAAACATGGCACCAGACATTTAATATTCCAGGATACTGGTTTGTGGAATGTATTATAAGGAAATGGGCGATTTCTCAGTATCCTTTTTCACATGGCACTTCACTAGCCCTTAAGTCAGCATTTTTCCCCTTTCTTCTTTTGCAGTTTGGGAAACCAGGATAAACTTAATTGAGAACATACTCAGCTACCAGGATTGATTTTATTAAGGTTTATGTAGACAATTTGCAACTACTGCTATTGTTACGAATTATCTCTTCTGCTTTACCTCTTACTGATTTATTGTAGTTATTTTAGTGTACAAATCAGCTACTAGATTAATATACCAGAGTAAGAATACAGCAACTATTATAAAATTGGTAATTTGTGGACTTGGTTTAGCTTTACATATTATCTGGCTGCTTTGGAATTTTGTTAGCTGTTATATTTTTGCTACCAAGACCATAGCCTGATAAATGTCCTGTCCGCTATGCCTCCCCAAGAAATGAGTTCATTCCAATTAATGTAACTGGTTCTTACCAGCACAAAAAAAATGCTTCCCAAAAAAGAATAATAATTCGTTGAAAATAAATTTACTTATCCCTGCAAAAGTCCATCCTTTCTAAGTTCAAAATACTAAGCATACAGATCAGTATGCAAAGTCTATTCAAATACACATTTTCCTGGAAAACTTCTCTTTTATTCCTTCCATTTCTCCAATTGCTGCATACAATTGCTGAGGTAGGACTAGAGCAAAACCACCCTGATAGTATTTTAATACTCAGAAATTTTGTCAGACAAAACTCATTCAGTTTCCTCTTCTCTCCTTTCAAGTCAGTAATAGAGTTGGCAGTATTCAAAGCAGAAAAGGATTGGAAATTGGTGTTCTTGGCAAAAATACACTTCTGAGTCAGCCCTCAACATCTCTTTTCCTGAGAATGCTCTTTTGCTTCAAGTACTGTATTCTGCCACTTCCAGAGAAGTGGCTTCCTGCTCAATCCATCTCCTGCCATAGCATGTATTCAACTCCATCTTCATTTGAACAAGATTTCTGTTTATTCATGTTATAAAATGACTAACTTCCTTCTTGTGGATTTAAAGTACCTTTTGGGGCAATTACTAATTAGTAGACTACATTCTGGTCCTAATGATTTTAATTTCTTTATTTTCATGCTAGAGTCTGATTCTCAGTTTCTGTAATAAACTGGCTCTGTAAACATTGAAGAAACTGAAAAGGCAAACAAGCTGAGCTGAACCCTTTACCCTTCACTTATCACTAGTTCATCCTAGGAAGATTTTAAATACCCAGATGAATTGTGTTATTTACCCAAATAACTAGAAATTATAATCTTTAGTTTAGACAGACATAAATCTTCATATTTCTAATTTATAATTAGAAAGAATTCTCTATTCTTTCACCCTTGAAAGACATTTGGCATTGATTTAGAAGTTTGTCATACTTCTGCATATAATATCATCCTTTGGCAACTCTCCCTGTATTATTTCATTGGTTTGGATCTATTGGCCTGTTCAGCTGCAGCAAGCAAAGGTAACAAAGTTTTGCATTCTAATCCTGACAAAATCTGCTATTATTTCTTTTCCCTGTTTATTAGAATGTGTGACAATATCTCTCATCATTCTTTTTCCTGCATTACTAGATTAAATGTCCTATTTCTTCTGTTAGAAAGGGTGATTTTTAATATTTTCCCTCAAACAGCTGTTCAGAGATAGAGTCTTCAGGTGAAAAAGTATCTCATTCTTAATTTTTTCATTCATCCACTCTATGGATGCTAGCTATCCCTAGGGTCTATTAATAATATTTGATTAGTGGGATTTCAAAAATTTCATCTTTGAGGAAAAAAGGAACTTATATCCTCGTTCCCTCATCCATTTTTCTTTCCAGTCTATACAAGTTAAAAACAGGCCTTTAAAATTAACTGAAAGTATGGCACAAAAAAATAAACACTTTCAGAAGAAATAATATAATACATTAAAAATAAATCTAGAAAGACTCCAAAAAGGAGTACATGAAATTATCTACCTAGTCCCACATATAAGCCCTCTCTACATCCCTCTAAACTGTCAAGTTTGTCTGTAGCATTGTTGCCCTATTCACAGGGTATGTGATGTAATATTCTGACTGCAAAACAAGATCCAAATCTACATAAACAATTCCTTCACATGAAAAGGCATTGGAAGTCCTGTTCTTCTCTCATGCTCTACACAAGCTTCTAGAAGTACAGTAGGATGTTTAGACAGGATAGTTTAAAATTCAGAGAAGAGGTGAGCCACACCAAACACCAAGAATTACTCTACCCCACTTCTACAAAAAAAGCTACTCACACCAAAATAAATACTTTATAGCACTTTACTTTTTTACTGAAGAAATTAATCCTTTTCAGCTGGCCTAACATTGGTAGCCTGAAAATCTGTTTCTCAAGAGCAATCAGCTGTGGGTATTAGTTCTTATCACAAAGTGGTAGTTAACCCCTCTTCTGCCAACTTTCAAAGACAATAGGTACACCTGTAACCTGAAAGGTAAAAGTATAGCTAAAGTAGAGGTGTGTTTTCAATTGTGTTACTCTAACTGGGTCAAACTAATCTCACAGCAATCACATCCTTTATCCTGAGCAAAGAGAAAAGTTTACCTTTAAATAATTGTTCAGCCTTCACAAGCCAATCAAGTTCATAGACTCAGAATGACCCTTAGGACATGCTTCCTCCTTCTCTTTTTTTCTTTTCTTTTTCAGTTCCTTTCCATCTTTCCTGACCCAGATTAAGCAGTCTAATTCTTTCGTATATCTGCTGGGACTTAAGCAGGTAATTGAAAGAAGTGTATTTCTGACATAGTGGACTCGCCCTTTTTCTCCCCCCTCGTCTTGTATTCCCTCCTAGACATTTCCCTTCCACCTCTCCTCCAACCACTCTGTGCATCCCCAACCTGAGAAAGGTTGTGGTAAAACTGCAGAGGGAATTCAGCAGAGAATTGCAGGAGGTGGCCTGGCACTGATCAGGTATGCCACTATGTACACAAGCTCTCTCCAGGCCTGTGAGACAACTGTTAAAGCTCTATGCACCTTTGCAAGATCTAAGTCACTTCTGACTTGCATTCCTAAGCAAGTCTCTTGCTTAGGTTAAAAATACTGCCTTCCTTTCTTTTGCAAGGTCACAGTATTTTAAGCAGCTGTGATTTAGGTCTAGCAGCTATAATAATTTCTTCTTGCTGGGAGTCCAGACACACACAGGCAGTTAATTTGGGTGACAGATTCAGGTAGTGCAGATTTCAGATTCTATATGTCTTGTCTGCAGTCTTTCTTGTTCTGGTTCAATAGTAGCGTGCATGCGATTTTGGGCTCGTTACAATTTGTGTTTTACAGAATTTCTCCTATGGACCCTATAAGCTCTGCAACCCCAAACAATTTCTGTTGAGACAGACGATTCATCAGCCATACCATCCTCCTCAGTCCGTTAGCTTCTCAGGTGAAAAAAAAAATTAATTCTGCTTGACAGAGGCGGGGGGAGGGGGTGGGGGGGTGTTAGAGAGAAATGGAAACCATCACACCAAGGTTTTTTTTAGGAAACAACAAACACTTCCATCTAATATTATGCTGGATTTTCTTTTCTTCTCCTTCCCCCTCCTCTACCCCCAAAAGGGCTGAGATTTCCAAAGAACCTAACCCTGAATCCTTGTGCTCTCAAAGGCAAGTCTTCAGATACAGTTTTAATTTCTATCCACAACTTGTTATACAGAGAAAAGCAAGGACTTAAGTTTCCATGTACTTGAAAGGAACCACTAAATTCCCATTAGTGTTAGTGGCAGAAGATCAAGATTTGAGGCCTTGCACTCAACAATGCTTAAAAATTTGGTGGTCTAGTCAAATCCACATCTAATGCACAAGATAGGTGCTAAACTTTCACAGTTCTTTTCTGAGAAAGGAACAGCATTCCTAAACTAGAGACACACTTTATCTTCGCAGCTACATGTTAAATGCTGGGGAAAGGGCAAGGAATACCACAGCTTCCAGCTAGATGCCTATATCCAGGCCTCTCTGATGTAGAGAGAGAATGCCACTGAAGTGTGATCCACAGATTAACATTGAGTGGGATCTCATGTACAACTGTAGGAATATTTAATTCAAAATGGTCTTCAGCCTAGCCCAGAAGGAACTAAATTTCCCAGAAGGGAAATCTAGGCATCCTTGTTTTTCCACTCAGTTGCGTCAAAATACCAGTTTTGCTGCATTCATAGTCACTTGAATAATTGTATGATCTAGGCCTTGATAGTTCTGGGGCTAACAGTTTTGATGCACTGAATCCATTGCCTTTTGTGCCCTTTGACTTATAACCAGTCCAAACTTTGGACTTTTGAGTTGCATGTGCCAGCTTGAGTGAGACTGAGACATTTCACTTTAGTCTCCCTACCCAGACACAGGTTTTCCAGTAGTAAAGTAAATCTCATATCTACAGATTTACACGAATAATTGCTTTTTCTGACATACATTTAATCAGTAGATATTCATTCTTTCATTAACTAGCATTGCTAAAAATTAAGTACTGAATATGCACCATTAACAAGATACAAAAACCTCCCCTTCACATCATTTTGGAAGCACATCTGCTGGTTACAAATGTTGTTTTTTCCCATTCAACCTTGACTGGAGTTAGAACTTGTTAGTTGTCATGGCAATAAAAGCATTCAGGTCATAGGAAAGAGAAATTAGGAGGTTCCATTTGAAACTACTCTGTTAGGGTATGTTCTTATGAAGATTTATATATCAGGTAAAGACTGATAGTACTTTCTTTTGGTGCAGCTGAATGATTTGAAAAATCAGTTAGTATGATAAATGAGAGTTTCTTATTATCTGATATAATTTTATCTAGCTATCTATTTGCCAGAATACACCACTGATTGACTGACTAAATGTCCTTTTTAAAGTTACTCTGGTATAATAAATAAGAAGGAAATGAAATATGATTTTTTTTTTTCCAAAGGCACTGTAAAAAAATACAACAGAAAAATAGTAATCTATGGCCAGTTTTGCAGGAGGATATTTCACATTGCTCTAGATGCATCAGAAAGTAAACTTACTTTTACAATCAAAATAGAACAATAGTGTTACTTCAGAAACTCCTTGAAGCTTTTAATAAAGCCAGATTTAGGTTTTAGAAGCTGGGATGGTTTGCATCACTAGTCTGTAGCTGTCTTGCATTTAATTTAAAACAATTCACATGCGATCAGATGCCTGTAGCCATTTTCTGGGTTGGAGCATATATATGAAGTTTTTTTTCAGAAATTTTACTGTTTAGTTTTTCACTTGCTCATACCAGGAGCAACTGAAAGTATACG
>WTSP01001634.1:103946-121848 GCA_025331215.1 Actenoides lindsayi | reverse complement strand
TGCTCTGGCAGGGGGGTTGGACTAGATGATCTTTCAAGGTCCCTTCCAACCCCTAACATTCTGTGATTCTGTGATTCACATCTGGGATTATAAGATGGTCCAAGTAAACTATATCTGCAGTCCAGAGGAAAGTTGAAGTACACCATTAGCTTAGTTGCTGGTTTTGGGGTTTTTTTCCCAGCTGTTGTGAACAAGAAAACAATTGTCAGCATTTTCTGCTTAGAAGAATGGGACAAGTATGTGTGGCTTATATACTCAGACTTGCATCTTCTACAATAAGGTGATAGATTGTGAAAGAGGAAAAAAAAAAAAGGAAAAGCATGTAGTCTGATATAGGACAACATTAAGTTATAGCCCTCTGGGATCAAGGAAGAAGCTGACAGGGAAAGTGTGACTGAGAGACACTGTTTCTGAGAACAGTTGCTGGAACAGTGCTGTTTAAACATCAAGATATCTGCACAGTTTATTTTGAAACTGCTCAAAAAGGTTCTTTTTCATCATTACCATTTTTTCAGACTCTTGTAATGACCAGAAATAACTAACAGAATGCTTGCAATCCTTTATCTCCAACATGATTGAAACAAGAAATAGGAGTGCATACCATAAAAGACTTCTATGGGGTTTTTTAGGTTTGTTTTTTTTTTTCGGGGACATTGATTTAGATAAATATAGTTCCTTGTGTTTTTGCAATACTTTTAGAACTGAACCCCTTTCTGAACTTTCTAATCTTTTATATTCAGCTAAAAAGCAACCAAGCAAACAAATTCTGTTTTAAACTCAGTGTGAAATTCCTTATTGTTTTGAATGGAAGGTACTGAGCTTTCAGTATTTAGCTGAAGCATATCAAGGCCAAGTTTAAGTAGGCCTCTGAAAGTTTGGTACACTTTTAATAAGCATCAACCAGTCATGAATACTTCTCAGTCCTTTGCATCTGTTCTCAACTGGAGGTGAAGGTCACTTCTATTACCAGCCAAGATTATCTAGTAGAGATAAAGGGAAAAAGGATCTCCTACCTGTATGTCAGCAGGAAAGTGTGCACATTTGCTGGAGTGTGGAATTCATTAGATGCATTGCTACTGGCAACTTCTAAGAAACTAATAACTAAACCCTCACTTCCTGTTTAGAAAGGTTTGGCTCAGACAAATGTATGGCCAACTTGTTTTTCAGCAAATTAAGCCTGAGAAGTTCAGGGCCATCTGAAGAATTACAGGACAGCTGTGTATGACTGACACTAAGGATGCCATTTGAATCTCCTCGTATTTGTTTCATTTGCAATTTTATTAGATAGTACATTGGTCAATAAGAAAATAAAACAGAGATCTCTCTGAAATCTCTATAACTTTTCAAACTAACTTATCAGAAATGCAGAACACCACCATTGACAAGTGTGTTTATTAACAATTTTTGTTTTTCGGAGCAAATTAAGCCTCCATTCAGATCAGGTTTCCACTAAAGGGGAAGGTTTCATGCAAAAGTCTAAAGACTAACTCCTGTTCTAATGCACAGGGATGTCTATCACAAGCCATGTAGTAACCTGCAGATATATATTCTGTATAATGTTGTGAATACTCATAACTGTTTCACAAATCTTATAATATTTCTTACTTTATAAACCTCATCTCTTCAAGTCAGGACAAAGCAGACTGATTTCACATTTTATTCATCTCATTTTACCTTAAAGACACCACAATTACTGAAAAAAATTATAAACATAAACATCACATGACATAATAGCACTATGCATAAATAATGCCTGTATGATCTCAGTGGGATCAAGGAAAAGATTCTCACCATTTTAAGCAGATGATGGATGCATTTTAAGCAGATGATGAATTGTGAATTAATTAAGGACTTGTAAATAATTTTAGGTATTAGTATGAAGGTTATTATATACTTTTTTTAATTTGCTAAGAGGTTAAATAAATATTTAAAGAACACAGCCCTTGAAGGAGGAATCCTTTAATAACTTTGTAGAAATAAATTAGCTCTTTCTAGGAAAGGGTTAAAAAATAAAACCTTGTAGTGGTTTTTCTTTCTGAAAGGCAGAATGAACTGACATAAAAAAATAAAGAGTCCTTGGAAAATGTTAAGGTAGTAAATACTTTTTCTCAAAAGTCAGGAAATGCCATGGGTTGATTATGCATAACCTTAATCTGGAAGTCTGGAGCATAAGCACTGTGTTACAGTCTTTATTAACTACACAGTTGCAAACTTTTATGACCGCTTCTCTTACTCAGTTAGTGCTTAGGGCAGAATGGCGTTCACTGGGGAAGCTGCCAGATTTTTCTTTTATCAGTTTCTCAGCATGGTACCCTCTGGTACTTACACTGTGCAGTGACACTTGTAATTCAAGTTCCATTTGCTCTGTCATATGGGGCAGGATCTGTCAGTGAAGGGGAAATTCTGTCATACAAAATTGTTTCTTTCCAGAGAGAGTAAGATAGATAGTGCCATGACTCCCAGAGTGTTATGGGATGCACAGTCTGGCCTTGCAAGGGGGGACTTTCCAGCTTTTAAATCCTTGAAATAATATAGTTCTATATGCATCATAATGCTGAAATGGTTTATCTATAGCAGCTTATCTATAAATTATTCCATCTTTAAACTTTATGTCCCGATTCAGGAAAGAATATCTTTTGATGTGTTCACAAAGCAAAAATGTTGATGTCTTTGTAGTTCTAAATCTAACACACCTTTTGTTCCTGTTCTTCTCACTGCATCTATGTTTATCATGAACTAATTACGGAGATGCCCATTGCTTCAAGGAGCTTTCAAACAGATAATGTCCGAGAGGAGGAAAACACTGTTATCTTCAAATTTTAGAAAGGGAACTAAGGCACAGAAGATTAGGTGGCTTGCATAAGTTTATCCAGGAAGTTTTTAGCAGACCCAGAAGTTGAACCTGAAGAACAAGACTGCTCTTGCAACCATCTAACCTTTGGGAAGCAATCATAGTCTTGCAGCAATACTCCTTTTGTATCTTGTTAAAAATGTATAGAACACTTTTACCAATTTCTGATCTCTCTTTCTCAAAAGTGTATATTGTTAATTTTGGGAACTGAAAGCAAAGAAACCAATCATATGAATAAAACTGCAAAAAGCAGGTGTAATGATTGGGAGAATTTCTTCTTGCACAATGAATGTAGAGGTTATGAGGTACATATTTCCTGTTTACTCAGAGAGTAGGGATGAAAAATAAGCTCTCCTGTAACTGTTTGTTTACAAACTACCTTAGCTCAGTGTATGTCCCATGTCTTGGTGGGCTATTTCATTATTCTAAACAAATCCACATCTTCTGTAAAGGGAAATCAAGAAGGAACGATATTTTCATTTTGGGTCATTGGATGAAAACACCTGAAGACCTGAACATATTTTTCACAAGACATCTGTATTATCAAAGTCTTGAAATTATCCCTTCTGGAAAGATAGGAGCTCCTTCACCCCTAAGAACAAGTGATGATGCATCTTTCCTTAAAAGCAGCAGCAAGGGAATGCTCTCCTTTCCCATACACCAGGGTTTATGCAGACAGTGAGTTGGTTGCATCTGCCTCATCCTCACTGACACCCACAAGCCCAAAGCCAAGAGCTGAGCTGACCTAAAGGAAATATTCCTTTACTGTCTTATTGCAATGATACGTGACCCTCATCTAGCTGATATTCTTGGTTTTATGCAGTTTCAGAAATGTACTGTTGAAGTTGCAACACAAGCTCAGAGGGAAAAAAGGTTTAATGAATATTAAAAGCATGCAATTAATTTTTTTTCTCTATCTTATTCCCGAGCAGGCTTTGTGGAACAGCCATGTAAATTATGCATAATAGCTTTATGAGCTGAACTTTCCATTTATGTAGCAGGCAAGGGGTGACTTTGTTTTTATCAGCCTGTGGGGATCCAGCTTGTGCTTCAGAGTAGAGAGATAGAAATTCTGGAATATTTATAGAAATGTTTTGTTTTCTTTTCAAACTACACATCTTCCCTAGAAGGTGAAAGTCTTGGGATAGATGATTTTATTAATCTTTAAATTATACAAAGTTTGAAGTGAGAAAAACAAAGCCTAATTTGTTGACTTGTACTCCTTTTTGAAAAGATTTTACATTACTCAGAAAACCAAATTTAAATATGGCCCAGGTAAAACAGGTGAAGGCAAAGCAGCATCCTTGTTCCAAAAGCATATTTTATTCATTTTATTTATGAACTTCTACTAAGGATCAAGGTGGGACTATTTTTGATTATTTGTTCAACCTACTGTTTAAAATTCACAAGTCAGCTTTGCTCCTATGAAGTAGATTCTTTTTTTTCTACAAGCTTTTAAACGTTAACATTGTGTTTGGCTATTTGTATGTGCCCACAAAGCATTTTTATAGAAGACATGACTCTGTTATTAGCCCTTCAGAAAAAGCAAAGCTAGTAGACTGTAAATCCCCCTAGGGGACACCAGGTCCAGGCTGCCTGGAAGTATTGTATTGGATCTTTTCTTCTCCCTGTGTGTCTGAGACAGACATATGGTACGTACCAGCATATTGTGAAGAAGAAACAAAACCTCTCTCTCATCAAGTGCACAACAAACTTGAGTAGAGTGTGCTTCCTGGAAAATGGGATAAACATGACAGAAGCCCATTTATCTTCTATTTCATCTTGACTGCAGCTGGGATCTATATCCATTACCACAATGCCTTAGTCACTTTGAGGCTCTGCTAATAGTGTAACTCCTGTCACCTCCCAAATGACAGCACATGGCACTCTGAGTAGTTGTGGTGACACATTGTCAAAGTTCTCCACCTACAAAGTACCAGAAATCTGTCCAGTCCTACCTGGAGAGAGATGATTTCTACAGTTTGTTTCGAAGTTTCATCCTACATTCTACCTCCTATCCTCAATGAGAATCCTTTCAGTTTTTGGTGTGTGCTCTTTAACTCCTATTTAACATTCTCAGAAATACAATTAGTCCCCATTTTGAAACTTCTGAAATTTTAAAATTTGCACCAGTTTCAGTAACTTCTGTACAAGAGAGAGGGAAAGTTCCAGGAGGGAGCAACATGGCTTCACCTGGGGAGCAGTAACACCACTCACAGCTTCCTCTCTTCTCAGCTTCTCCCACTTATAGAATGCAAACATAGTTTTGTATTTAAACAATGAATGACGTAAGTATTAATTTTTATCAAAATATTTCATCCATTTTTCAAAAATCCTAAGACGAATTTCAAAGGTTGTTTATGTTAAACAACTGAATGGGAACAAAACATCCACTTACAATCTTTCGGCATATAAGTACTGAGCAACCAAGAAATCTCTGATTCCCACAGCACTGAGGAACTGTACAAGGTTGTGTCTATGTTGTTTTCATCTGGTGACAGTGGTTATGCAAGGTGTTGTGCCAAGAATGAAACTCAAAAACTCTCAAGACAGAGGGAATGCTGCCAACTATGTAACCTGGGCTCCCTGTGGACACTCTGCAGAGATCCTGCTCCTGAGCTGGGTCATCCTATAGGTAAAGCTTATGCACAGCTGTGTGTATCTGCCCCCACACCAACCCTTAATTCCCTTGACAACATTTTGGCAATGTGAAAGGACTTGAAAAGTCAGGAGCAGGCATGACTTGAAGATATAACTGGAAGACTGTATGAAGTGGCAATCTTTCCAGTGCTCAATACTACATCTTACCTTCCTGAAGGAAGTTATCATCCTCGGAGCAGAACCATTCTTGATCATTCATCATTGCAAAGTCAACCAAGTAAATCTGAATCATTTCTGACCAATCTTGAATCTTTGCATGAGAAGCATTGTTCTGATTTTCTAACATGTTAGTCTGGAAGGAAAGCCTACAGAAGAGGAGCTGGAGGAGTGATGACATTGGAAACTTCTGCACCTGCTTATGGAGTGATTTTATGATCACCTATTTTAAATAGGAATAAATTGCATTTTCACCTAAAGCCAATTGTAGACTTCCTCTATAGACTGAAAAACAATCTCAATGAGAAAAGGAGGCAAAATAGATGGAGTGCTGTTAGGAAACAGTGGCAACTCAGGCCAAACTCAAATGTAGATATTCCCTTTTTTTGGAAGCTCCTCTCCAGAAATTCACTTTCCAGAGTCTATAGAGAGAGGAAGAGTAGAATTATGAGGACAGTACAGCTGTATAGGTTAATGTCTATACTCCAAAACCCACCAATCTTATGAAATCCTAGGATAAGTTCTACTCAATCAAATGATTCTAATTACTATATTCTGTCTCCCTTAGCATTTTGGTAGCCCCTCCATGGCTTACACCAATGCTAGGTAATCAGATACTTAGAAGGGGACTAAGCAGTCATAAAGTCCTCATTTAATACTGGTCTAGATAGCTGAAGACTCAGTCATACTGATCAGGACTGTATTATACTATTAGACTGACGTGTTGTCAACCATCACATGTGTTCTGGAGGACACAAATAACAAAACCAAAACTTAGGGAGAAAATAGAACGTGACTATCAGTAAAGAAGTAAACCAAGCTAACAAACAAAGCCAACTAAGCAAACCATGATATCTACCTAGCCACTGGCAGCATATAAAGCTTTGTCAAAATTGTAATGTAACTGGACCTTGACAGAGAGGTTTGAAGACAGTGGTTCTAGTGATTCTGCAAATCTGGGGACCCTCAATATAATTATTGTTGGATACCCCTAAACGTTCCTCAGTAAACAGCAGATATGAGATAGGCAGAAACATTAGATGTCTTAAAAATACTGGCAGAAGAGAAATTGTCTAACATTTTTAATTTAACTGCTGGGGCTTTGGTAGTACTTTCAGGTCATTTTTTAACAACCACAAGGCTAGGATTTTAACAAAAGGGGGTGGGTTTAGCATTCTTGATGTTCAGTGTAGCAATAGCAAAGGGCAGATTGTTTCATGGAGTGGGACACACAAAGCTTGACTGGGTGCCCAAGACTGTTAGATATGGACTGGGCAAGCATCAGGTGCTTTGGAGCTGTTTTCACAACACTCAGTACACAGAGAGTGGGACACCAACACTGGCCTTTTAGAAGCACCAAAGGAATATGTCAGCAACCATATCTGTCCCACTGCCCTAGAAACAAAAACACTTAATCACACAGTAGCTCATAGGTCAGACAGACACACATGCAGAGGCACACTCTAATTTACATTATTACATTGCTAAATGCTACTAACAGTAGGTCAAAGTGGTAGTCAGGAACTCTAGACCGTGTTACTCTGGTGCGCGTCTCCTCTACTCCCCAGTATACACTGTACATAAAAACACACACATATGCAAATGATCACACACACGCACAGACCACCAGGGAAAGCACTGGGCAACCCAAGGAATAACCATGTTGCACTGATTTGTGAAGTCAGACGTGCAAGATGTCTTTTACAAGACGTTGTAATGTGCCCCCAGCTGCCATTACCACCATATTGTAAGACAGCCTGTGACCCTCCCAGAAAATGCAGCTACTTGAAAACCACCTAAGTATTTTGAGGTGTCTGTTCAGGTTTTTGGTTTTTTTTTTCATTTAATATATTTATTATTTTTTTTAGCATAAGATCTATGACCTCATCTACTCACATCCTTCTAGAAATGGAAGTTTTAAGAAAGACTTTTAGGTAAAAAAAACAAAACAACACACAGGAGAGTCAGGAACAATAGAAAGAACACAGAAGTTAGAATGTAAAACGTAATAGCTTTTTAGGGTTCAGATCTCTGATAAATGCCTTCACCTCACAAATTGTATAGAATACTTCTGCAAACAGAGTTTTACAAGTATTGGAAAAAAATAAATATAATTAATTATGTGTAGTTTCAGCATTCCTTTTTAAATGTTAATTCATTATAAATGTAATGAAAATGTCACTTGTGACATATAAATGCATCAATCAATTTCATACCCATTGTGGGAGTCATGCAACAGGTATTCATCAAAGATTTTCCCCAAAGACTTAAATATTAAATTATTTGTGTCAAGACCCTTGATTAACTTTTAAGTGCAAAAAATTATATACATAAACATAATATACCAACCTCAAGATATAAACCATGTTGATACATAGACATTCAAATGCACTATTCATAGGTACTCTGTCATTAAATAGTACAGATATTGTACACAATATGTATAAGGAATTACTTTAATGATGTAAACTCTCTCATTTGCAATGAAACTGTGCATTTCTGCATTGAAGTCATATTGGATATGTTTCCCCAAATAGACAGGATTTTTCTGAAAAGAGCAGCTGCATTACTCTAGAGAGTCACTGATTTCTGTTGTATAGAGCCAATCGTTCACAATTGCTTATACTCCTGAAGTAAACTCAGACTTGGCTAATTCACAGTGTTTATTTTTCAATTCTGGCATTTCAGATGAGGTGTTCAAAGCAGGATGTATTTCCAGAAGTGAGTGTCACTTTCCATTCAGATTAATTCAACCTGTTCCTGTAGTGTTTATGTACATGAACTCAGTGTCTCTGTATCCTTATACTGACAAGTAGAATTGGAGGCTCGAAGTCTGTGGCTGCACCTACAAATCTCAAACAACAGAAGTACATGATTTAAATTATTTCTCATACTTCTTTTCCCCAAATTTAGACTCTAATACATTACTAGTAGAGATGAAACAATATGGGGGCACTTTTCCCCCAAAACATGGGGGAAAAAATGCTTCTTACAGATGCCAAAATGAATAAATGTGTTCGGCCTAGCAGTAGCAGCCAAAATGAAAATGGTGAAATGGTGAAGTTCCAGTCCTTCTGAGATAAACTGACTCCACAATTCAGAAACATTTTATTTTAACTCACTCAGATTAAAAGTTGAGTGAGTGAAGGTCTGCATTCACAGATACTGCCAACACAGATTTATTTAGCAAACAACATTGTAGTTAGATCAGTTTTTTCCAAGGCTGAGGCAGCCTGGCTCCCTCAGCCTCTCTGCAGCCCAAATGTAGGAGTCTAACAGCAGCCCCCACTACCTACAGAGAGACAGCTGAGAAGATGGATCAAGGCTCTTCAGTGGTGCATAGCAAGAGGATAAGTAGCAACAAGCATAAGCTGAAAGGAAAGAAGCAGACTAGATACCAGAAAAATAATTTTGTTCATGAGGACAGTAGACAATGGAGCAGATTCCCCAGAGAGGTTGCCCAATCTCTGTCCTTGGAGGTTTTCCAGATCTGTCTGTGCAAATCACTAAGCTGACCTGGTGGTCTCATCTCAGACCTCATGTGATCTGACAGCTAACCTTGCCTCAGCAGGAGGTTCAGCTGGAGATGTCTTAGGATCCTTTACTCCTTCGTTACTCTATGACCCTTTATGAACCTGAACAAAGCTGACTGGTGGTAAGATTACACTGGAGATCACCAGCCAAAATTATTTTCAAATCAATTAAGAAACAAACCTTTTTTTCAGTGAAGCAAATGTTAATCCATTTATCTGCTAGGATTTTGCCCTTAGCTTTTTAGCATTTTCTTCTAACTATAACTTTCTAATGGCATCACAGAAATTGATAAACTTCCTGTGGTCCCTTCCAGCCTGAATTTTTGTACAGTCTGGATTATTTCGTTTGGTCACCTATGCTCTCTAAAATGTATACATGGTTGGAATCTTGTGGAATGCAACACTCACATCTGTGCTCTCACAAAGGCACGTGAATGCTTTCCAAAGTCCAACTCACAGAAGTCCTGTCAGAAACTTGTCACAAGGCTTACTAAGCAAACTATCAGGGCCGAAGCAGCAGCAAACCATTAACCAGTGACCAGTCACCAGTGTAACACAATATGCTCCCTTGTGTCTTGTACCACCTATTTCAGAGCAGGCTTTTCAGGACTGATTCCCCAAACCATGTAAATGTGAATAGTCAGTTTTTTCCTTTGGAGCTAGAACATTGAGAAGTTCTCCCTAATTTATGTAAGAGCTTATGGCTTTTCAGCACATTAGAAGTGAAAATATTTGTTTGAATATATGATCTGAGAGGCTTAAACTCAGGCTTTCCTACCATTTGTAACAAATGCTATGATCCTGTCAAAGACCTCACCAGATAGCACATGAAAGGGACATAACCAAGCCATTTCACCTGATGGTGATTCAGGCATCAAGATTTTTTTGTCTAAATTAAGATGAAACAAATGCTTTAACAGGTATGTAGAACAGTGTAATGAAGACATGCTACCTTTTCATACAGACAGAAATATTAGGTGCTAACCACTCAGAGGAAATCAAGATCTCGCATACCGGGACAATTTTTGAAACATTAAAATCATGAAATTCTGTGTCATAGACAACTTTAATATAGGCAATTAGAAGTTGCTTTTAGAGTCTGTTGTGTGCAACAGACCTCTGGCTTATTGTCTACTTCTAAGGCAGCAGTTAATGTTGCTTTATTCTCATATGCACCTCCTGATTTCTCCTAACTGTCTTGTAAACTAAGTTGCTATATATTTTTCCACTTTTTCTGCCTCTCTAAGAAACATAACTTGAAAAAACCTAAATAATTTACCCTTTCTTTCTATTATAACTCCTTACCATCTATTTATAAATTTTCCTGGCACATAAGGAAAAAAAATACACTAAGTTTCTAATGGTAAATATACCTGCTTTGTGTTTAGTATGAAAATAGTATATAGTTCAGAACTATAATCTCCAAAACACAGTTCAGAAATAGATCTATAGAGAGGCAACCTCCAGCTGGTTTAAAAACAACATAGGCCTCCACTACACTAGGCCTATATTAAAAATGCATATGCCATTTATTATCAAGACTATAAAATAAGAATGGCCCAATTGCAGACAGCATGAAGATATAATCTCATACATAACAGAACTACTCAGGCAAATGCACGAGGGGATACAAACCTTTTCAAACACATCAGTGTTGTTTGTTGCAGTCTTAGATGACCTGAAAGAGTACACTCTGCATGCAGTGTCCCAGAGGAACATGACCCATCTGCCCCAAGCAGTAACTCTCCCATATGTTCCTATATATATACATAATGAGAAAACTAATGTGTGAAAATCAAGCCAAACTAAGCCTTAATATAACATTTGCTGCCATTTCTACTTCAAAAAATGAGCTGTTTTCCTCTACAACTCCTTCTATACTCTCTTACATATGATATTTTTCTCTACAAGTTCAGTGATTAGGCAGCTAGGCAAGCATTGCCTGTTACACTCTACTAAATGAATTGTAAAATCTTTCTTCTTATCTGTAGGTAATTTTCAGTTTCCTGTATTCAGCTCCAGAGATACACATAAAAAAATCAAGATTTTTTCCCCTTCGCATCATGTATATTAGCACAGAAACACATTCACTAGATCTTAGCAGTAAGTTCTCTAAAGACAAAAAAGCTATGAAAAAAAGTCCTACACTATGTGCTGGTATCACTTTCTTTATCTCCACTGCTTTCCTGATCCTGAAGAATAATTGCATTTACCTACATCTTATTCCATGATTTCTGAGAAATCCTAAACAAAATCACTATCCATTTGGCTGAAGAGAGTTTTCACAGATTTGTTACTACATCTCCTAAATTAGCAGGGGCATCGCTATCTGAACAAGAAGTTCCTCAACCACCCAAAGCTAAGCACTTTATTTTGTCTTTGGAATATTTTCAAGCCTTGTTATCTGAAACAAAGAACTCCCATAGATGTGTAAAAGACCAAAAGACACCCCTGCATTTTAAGGTGAGCATATGGTGTAGGAGGAAGAAGCAAGACAGCTTGAATAGAGTTCAAAAAAAGAGACACAGTTTGAAAATGAAAAGCATAGAGATGTTTGTGGACAAAAAAAAAAAAAAAAAAAAAAAAAAGAAAAGAAAAAAAGACATTACAAGCTGGTTTTCATTCTAAAGACCTTAGAAATGTTTTATAGATTTTAGGAAAAGGACCATGATAATTTTTAATATGCTGCATTTTACTCTCATATCCAAGACTGTTCTGTTCTCTATTGTTTATATAGCACTGATCACATCAATGTTAAGAATGGCCAAAAATATTGGTTCAAAATAGCCATAATCCTATGATCTACTGACTCCATACCACTGATGTTTTTCTTTTTAAAAAATGTTTTTACCTGGAAAACACTTAATGAGGAAACCAGAGCATTTTGTTTTCTACAACCAGGTCATACTTTTGAACCAAAAACTGAAAATAGTAATTGTCAGCTTAAATCAATGCTGAAGCTGTAATCCAATCATTTGCAAACCTAGTAACAATTGTAAAGACCCATATAATTTGTTAATCTGTGTACTTTGCAGAAATGGCATATAAAAAGCAGAAACAGGTAGAGATTTTATGCATTTAGAATCTTGACTCGGGAAGTTACAGACAGATAATGTCTTTTACAAGTATTTTTCAATAAAATGCAAGATAAGTGCAGAGCTTAGTGGTAAGGAACTGTTACTGTTTTCTTATGGAACTTTTTGTTGACTTTTCTGCTCACCATGAGTTTTCTTGGATTAGAAAATGATTCCCCTATTGAAACTGCATGACATTTCGAAGAAACAACATATGGCATCCATTATTTTATAAAAGTCGTGTGCTTGTGACGGTGGCAAGGCCACTGGGTTGAGGCCCCAAGTTTTGCTTAAATTAAAATACTACTGCTATCAACTCTGTGCTGTTAAAAACATTAGTTCAGTAGGATTTCCAGGAAATATCTTTTCAAACCTGATAAGGGGATGATGCAAAGTGGTTTGGGTACTGTAAAAACCTTAACAGTGCAAAAGGACATGACATTCCCTTCTCTTTGTATTTTGCAAACTCCCATGACACCCAGCACTCTGGGAATTGAGTACTGAACAAATCCCACTCCTCCATTCTCCTCTTCTCTTGCACTTGGCTGTCCAACAGAGCTTTCTGGACATCTGGCAATAATTCTGACAAATGGCAACAACACATGTTGAGATCCATGGCGCAACACATACTCAGTAACTATAAAGTATTTTGAATAAATTTACAGTCACTTAATAAACCACTTTAGTCACAAAGTAAACTTCTCTACGTACACCTAGGAAATCCTAAACAAAACATGGGCAGATGATGCTATGCAGTATACAAAGGGCCAGTAAGGGATGATGCATTCAGGAGGGATCCAGGTGCCTTTCCCTTGCAGTATTTCCCACACCCTCCTATTCTTACCTGGGACTTCTCTCAGACATCAAAAGCCAGGCTCCACAGTGGAACAGGTACTGAGTAATACATAAGAAGCGAGACAGTGACCTCCCACAGCATAGCCCTCCTTGAAGTAACTGTGAAAGGGAAATTGTCTCTTGTAGGTAGGAATTTTCCTCCCATGCTGCTCCCAGACAGCACAATAATATGTTTGGCTAACCGTGGGCAGAAGCAGAATGCCACAAACTAACCACAAAATCAAAGGATTTTTTTCAAATCAATTACTGGATTTCTGTAACAGTGTTAGAATAAAATATTTTATGGGATTCAGCTAATTGAACACAGCAGAAAAGTCCTTCCCAAAGCTCTGTTCTCAGTTCTCTCCAGCAGATACTTTTCTTTTCAGCCAAGTATACTGGCAAATCATGCAAACTTCTGTCACTTTATCTAAGTATTTTTAGATTAATGGGACAAAGGCAAACTTATAAATAACACATCATTTTGCATATCAGCAGTATGCTTCCATCCCAAGGATGCTGAAGCATCTGACAAAGTATTGGCAGAAAACTACAGACAATTCCAACATTTTTAAAGTAGAATGTTCAAGGGAGGTGGGGGAGGCAAACATCTGCAGTCCACAGTGGGGTGTTGTTTGTTTTCCCAGCAGCAACAGCACCTGCTGGTGCAACAGCATCCTTCTCTCCTAGTGCCAAAACACAGGCGTTAGTGTGGCAGGAAGGAGTTAGCATGGGACGTCAGGACACTGGAGTATTCAGTCAAATATACCCTCTAACTGCTGTTTGTTTTGAGCTTCAGGGAAAAGAAAATTCCTTGCCTTATATCAAACGTTGATCTGAGCTGGAATGAGTTGTAAAGCTGCTGGGTTTCTTAATAGAAAGAAAATAATTTTGCTCCTTCACAATCATATTACATAGATGGAGGTCAGTAGACGTACCTACCTCCAACAACATTGTTCTGATGAATGAGAAAGTGAGTGGCCCTTTTCCCCATTAGTCTCATAATTCCTTCCCCTCACCACACACTGCTGTAATACCCTCATAATGGTAACCAGTCATATTCCAAAGAATGTGAAAAAGGCAGGCACCAAGTGAAGTCCTTCTGCTGCAGCAGATAAAGGATACCTAGGCAGTCTATGAATGACAACAGCTAAGCACTGCATCCACTGCTGGAAAGTGTATGGGTATGTATGAAAACAATCTGAGTAAGACAAGAGAAGCCATCTGTATTTCTGACTTCAGCATTAGCCAGCCATGAAAACTGGCTTTCCATCTTTCCACCCCTAGGAGGCTTAGATACATATATGATTATACTTTTTTTCAAGAAATTATATTCTCATAAAGAAGTATTCTGTTATGCTTGGGTATACTCCCTTGAGCAACCATCTATTTCCTCTAGTGAATCAGGAACTTAAGACCTTTTGCTGACCCAAGAATTTTAAGGTATGTGGAACCAAAATTTTGGTTAATCATAAAGACATGTGATTGGTACAGCCTTATCATGAAAGGCTAAAATTAGCAAGCAACAGTTTATGATCTACTCTATGTCTGACTACTTCTATCTTTAATTGACTTCTTCTTCCCCCAGAGAAAGCCTTTTAATCTTCCATTTAGTCTGTTTAGGAATATTGTTCAGCCATCATTCAATGCACCGAAATAAGCATGTTCCCTGACACAAGCCTGTTTTTTCAGAGTGGGTGCAGAGATTTTCAAATTTCTCCCAGTCACAAGGAGATTACAGATTACAGCCAACACTGCTGACTAACTAGAGACAACATGGTCCCAATAAATCCTCTCCTTTTAAGAGCCATTTATGTCCTCCAGCAACCCAGACCAGGGTAATTCAGTCCATGTGTTCCTAGGCTGTGTCAAGACAGTAATAGGAAAATTAGGAATGCAGGTCTCTCTTTTTCTTTTTTTTTCCTTTGGTTTTAACAGGTTGAAACACAATATGAAAGAATATTTATACTTGTGTGTCTCTATATAATTCGAATTAGGTAAATGATTAATGCTGAAGTGTACTAAGGTAACCTTGGCACATACATATCTGAATAAGGATTCCTATGATATATCAACTGCTGACTATTTAACAGACATGAAGCATATGCTTGGAAAGACTTTGTGCTGATCCTACAGACACCTGAGTTTAACATGAAAACACAGAGGTGTCATATTCTGTGGAGATCAAATTTAAATTCATTCAGTGTATCTCAGGCTCATTCTCATACTATTACCTTGTTGTGGTGTTTCAGATTAACATCCGTGCTGGCATCATACTATTGTTGCAGCTCTGTAAGTGCACAGGGATTCCTGACAAGATTTACTTCATACCTCCTCAGTGTTTCCCAGTGTCAGCAGGAATACAATACACATCTTTCTTAGATGAAAAGCTCCTCCTACAGCCCTCAAGAGTGAATTGTTTGCAACACCCACTTTCCTATAAGCAAATTAAGAGCTCCATGTGTACTTTGCTTAATTCACAACACATACTAAATACCTGAAGTGCCCTGGCAAGGTTCTCAAGATATTGCTGGATATGTTTCCCTTATTTCCACAGCCCATTGCAATTAGATTACTCCAGTGTTGCAACTGTAGGTTGTTCTAATCCAATACAAATATAGATTGTTCCAAGTTTCTACATATAAATTACTCCCCTTTATATGCAAGATACACAAGAATGGCTAACTTTTGTTAGACCCACAGTTAAGATACCTTTTTCAACCAAAGGCTGAAGCTCTTGCACTTGAAGCAAAACAAGTTAAATATACAAAACCAAAAGCAAATCACTTTAAAAGCTTATTTCCACATTTGTGTTTCTTAGAAATTTTGGATTCTAGGTATAATAATATGATGACTGTTTTTATACATTTTTGATGTAATAAGTAATAGAAATCTCTCAAGAAACCCTTTGTGACATTGTAAGAAATCAGACAAAGAATAAATGAAGTGTATCAGATGAAGTGTCTGTTTTGAGCTCTGAAACTTTCAAGGTGTGTGTTACCACTGATGTCTGTCCTGTTGCTATTTCCTCAGGAACACTCCTTGTGTCTTTCTGCAGTATCAGCAATAACAAAAAATAGTTTTGACAGTATTGTGGAAGTCCCAGAAACCAGGGTTATGCTGCTCAGTGGAGGACTCTTGCTATATTGGAAACTACGATAACCATCTTCCTCCAAAAAAACCCAGTGACTTGCAGAGTGCCAGCAGCCTCATATTGTTACAGCTCAGAGCACTCCACCCTTATGGGATGCACTAACTCTGAGCTTCAGAAGGGTGGGAGAGAGCTCACTGCACACAAAGAGGGGCTTTCGTCAAGAAGAGGCCAAAGTCAGGCAAAGAATCCTAAACAGGAAAGCCAACAAAATATAAATGCTTTTCTCCTTTCCAGAGGTCAGCCTATGGCAGATTTTTCTCATGTGTACCACATATCAGCCATTAACCAGGCAAGTGTCTGGGATAAGGGTCTCATGAGAGGGAGAAAGATCACCATTGTTCTGGAAATAATATATTAAGTCCTGACTAAATAAAAAGCTGTGCTTCAGCAACTTGGCCAATATGAATGGCAGCTTGATATGCTAGTGATTAAATTGCAGCTTAGGAATTTGTTCCCAACTATCAATTATTTAATACTCACAGCTTGGAGAAATATGAAACATTTCAATCATGCTTCTAGCTAGAAATAAGTAGCCCATTAAAGCAGATATTTTTGAAAATAGTAGAGTTGAAAATGAACTCTTAAGGGAAAGTGTTATAATTTCTATCTAAATGGCAACTGCACGTTAAGGGTAGAAGGGGAAAGGTTTTCTTAATATATAAGAACTCATTTGAGGATGTGCAAAGCAGAGAGAGACAGATGGCTTCTATCATCACAAATGCAATAAACTGACAAAAATTATCACTTACAGAAACTGATGGACTCAAAGTGAACTGATAGCTTTCTTACATAGAAACTCTAAGAGTGAATTGACAGTCTTCTTATGTAGAAATAAGTATCCTAGACAGCAAGGCTAGTGGTTCTGTTAGCAGAACACTGAGCAAGATTTCAGAGCTGCCTATCAGCGTTACTGTGATCTTCTGTGCTGATCTTTTGTCTGATGTACTGAAGTGATATGATACATTAGCAGGGACACCAAGGAGCAAAAATCTGTTGACTTTAAGGTCTGTAGTTGCTGAGTCACAGGACATAAGGCCAGAAAGGACATTTGAGATTTTTTTCCAGTCATAGGTCCCGGCACATTTTATAACCATAAATGTTGGTGAATATTTCTCTGAAGTCGCATGTTATTTAGCTGGATGGATCATTGGATAATTGTACCTACACCAATAAATGGACACAAAAGCAGAATAATAATACTGGAATTTCTTCTGACAAGGATACTTTTCATATCACTTAACAGAGTTGCATAAATATACAATACAGAAACATTTATTCCTCTAAATATTCAGAAAAAAATTAGCTTGATGTTTGTGCTAAGCATCAAATATTAATCTTATCCACATACAGAAGGAAAAATTGACAACCTTAATCTATAATAACCACACACTCCTAAAAATAAGTAAGAAATAGCCTCAGAAAATAAATAAAATAAAATAAATATTTTAGCATTAGTATTCAGCAACAGAATATAATAATTGTCAAAAGAAAATATCTTTAGGGGGTAATTTGAGCCACTCTCTATCCAAACCACATGGAAGATACCACTATTGAACATCCAAACTTACAATCATATTTTTAAAGCCCTGAAGTCATAGGTTATTTACTGTATTGAAAACATGTATAATGAACAATAAAT
>WTSP01001634.1:87870-99020 GCA_025331215.1 Actenoides lindsayi | reverse complement strand
TGTGGGGTACAACTGATGTACTGCACACTCAGCAAGTTTGCAGGTGACACCAGGCTGAGTGGTGAAGTTGACATACCTGAAAGACAGGAAACCATCCAGAGAGACCTAGACAAGCTTGAGAAATGGGCTTGTGCAATCCTCAGGAGGTACAACAAGGCCAGGCGCAAGGTTCTGCACCTGGGTTGGAGCAATCCTCAGTATCAATACAGACTGGGGGATGATGGGATTGAGAGAAGCCCTGTGGAGAAGGACTTGGGGGAACTGGTGCATGAATAGCTGGACATGAACAGGCAATGGGAGCTCGCAGACTAGAAAGGCAACCAGATCCTGAGCTGCATCAAAATAAGCATGGCCAGCAGGTCGAGTAAGATGGTTCTGCCCCTCTACTCCACTCTCATGAGACCCCCATCTGGAGTACTGCATCCAGCTTTGGAGTCCTCAGCACAAGAAGGACATGAGCCTGTTGAAGCAGCTCCAGAACAGGGCCACAAAAATGATCAGAGGGCTGGAACACTTCTCCTATGGAGAAAGATAGAGAGAGTTTGGGTTCTTCAGTCTGGAGAAAAGAAGGATCTGGGGAGAACTTATTGTCATTTTTCAGTACTTAAAGAGAGACTATAAGAAAGAAGAAGACAGTCTTTTTAGCAGAGCCAGTTGCAACAGGACAAGGGGTCATGGTTCTACTAAAAGAAGGTAGATTTAGACTAGATATAAGAAAGAAATTTTTTGCAATGAGGATGGTGAAACACTGGCACAGGTTGCCCAGGGAGTTGGCAGATGCCCCACACCTTGAAACATTCAAGGTCAGGTTGGATGGGGCTCCGAGCAACCTGATCTAATTGAAGATGTTCACTGCAGGGGGTGGGACTCGACTTTTAAAGGTCCTTTCCAACCCAAACCATTCTATGATTCTATTTTTTTTTTCTTTCACAAGGCCACACTAGCAAGTGAAAGAAATTTTAGAATTTAAAGAAAAAACATGTTTTGCATTTTATTATAGCAAAATTTTACAGTGACTGTTTTCAAAGGCTTTTTGCATTGGTATAGTGGCAGATTTACTTAATGTACCTCAATATGTTCAAAGCTAAAATCTCTCAACAATAGAAGATTCAAATATTCTCCTTTCATAAAGAAAGATCACTAGAGAAAGCGACAGCTACTTTCCTTGGCCCAGGGTCACACTGATGTCTAGAAATAAGATACATCTGTGACAATAGGTGTATTCCCTGGGGAGAAAAGGGGTTTACTGTTTACATGAGCATGTGCTTGCACAACCGTAAGAGACAACAAAAATACTTACTATGAAGTTATACATTAAACTTCCAATGTTGCATAGGTCCAGGAGAAACCAGAAGCTGAGACCTAAATGGACACAATACTTTGCTAAAGAAAAGTTGGATACTTGTACAAAGGAAGTGCTTTTTTGTGGACGTTCTTCTTCTGTGCTGAGTGAAACAGTCATTGTAACCTGGGTTTCACTCAAGAAATACTTGACATATCTCATCAATGGCATCTCCTAAAGGACAAAGCCTATGAGGCCCAGAATATTGACTGACTATGCTGAAAAAGAAACAATGATTGTCTTTTCTCTAGTTTTTCCCTCTCCACAAAAAGAGTAGAGGGAGGGAATATGAAAGTATTTAACAGTTACAATAATTATGTTTAACTTTCAGTGAAACAAAATATTCTGATGCTGTGAAATGATAAGAGTTCTTCTCTGACATATCAGTAAAGATGACATATAAATTATTCCAGAGCCCTATATGTCATTTTTCTGTTTGGAAACTATATTTATTTTTACTATCATTGTAGAGAATACTTTTAACATTCTTCAATGTTCTTCTCTTTCAGATCTGTACTGTATTTGTGCCAATGTTAAAAGGCATTGTTCACAGGTACTTGTTATATTCTTGCAATAAAATGTGACCACTTCCAATGACAAGTCTCTCAACCCCAAATTTCACTTGTCAAACAAAATTCAATTTTTCCATTCACTTTCCAGTTACTGAACTTTCTCTGTCACTCACATTCTTGCAACTGAGTCTCAGCAGTTGCCCAGAAGGTGACAACAATTATGGATATCCCCAGACATGAGTTAGCAATATCCAAATAATGTTTTTAACCTATAGTCAACAGCAATGCACTCTCATAATTTGTTTTTAGGGAGTCCCTGTGAAACATTTCAGGCTAAGTATTACTCTGGTGCTTTTATAAAGACACTAATTGATACAGATGATCCCTGTTTCAGCAGTGTGTTTAAGCAAGGCACCTAACTTTAAATGTAAGTTTGTGCTTAGATACCTTGCTGCCATTGGGTCATAATGAAGGAACTTATTGCAAAGTTACAATGGACTCCTAACTCTGAATTTCCTGCCTTTTATACTACAAAAGCTCACCCTTAACCTTTCTGTAACAAGGATTTTTCATTTAATGTCCCCTGGGGTTAAAAGACAGATGAGTTGTTGGTAAGAAGAGGTACATAAATGCTTTGCACATTGACAGCGTCTACCCTGGAATGTGGTTTGCAGAGAAAAAATTCTGCCATATGTTGAAGAAAATCTTCATATCTGCTTTTATTTCTTTAATATCTTCCAGACAACAGAACAGGACAGAGCTCCTATCAGAGCAGCAGTTTTAGTTGTACAGCTGCTGATATTTAGGAGACACGCTGTAATGCCTGCCTCTATCTACCACTGCAACTCAGGCTCCAACAAGCTGGAAATTTGAGACCTATAACCCCTCCTTGTTGCTTTTATTATTGCAGTACACTGAATGCAAACATCTAATCTGGGTGAAACTTCAATTAGTTTCCAGTGTGTACAGGGCACTTTAAACCTCTCCTGGCAAAACCACTACCACATTGAAACAGGTAGGCTGTTGAAAAGGCAGAGTGTTTTACTATTAAATACCCGCTAACTTCCCAAGATTCGTTGTTAAAAAGCAAACATATAGATAAAGATTCAGACAAATGAGACAGAATCTAGAAATGTTTAGACCTGGCTTTAGAATCAGAGGCTAACAGCAAAAATAATTGACATCATAAAAATTTTTTTGATTTTGGTTTTGTTTTTTTTCTGAAGAGAAGCTTTGTAAGCTAGTTATGATAGTAAAAATTACAAAATAAAATAAAAAAAAAAAAAAGGAAACAAATTAATTAATTTGGATTCAGTTACCATTAGTAGATTAGGGAAACGTACAAATCAATTAGACATATTTTTTCTGTGCTCTTTTAATTAAGCAACACTAAAAGGAGACAACATTTGCCAATTTCCAAAAGTGAAGTGCTGAAATAAAGAAGCCTAAAACTGAGAAGAGAAGACATGATGCCCAAGGTATATTTAAATCCTTCTGTGAAGGGGATATTATTTAGAGCTTGTAACCAAGTCACAATGTGAACAGACCAATACACAAGCAGATGCAAATTGACTGATAATTTAATTGCTTCTATAAAGATCTTCAGGTATGCAGAGAAGTCTAAGATTTTCTCTATCCACTTTGTAATGGAATCATATTAAATCTGGTCCAGGCTTGTGGCTTATAAATCCAGTTTGAATGGTGATTCATCATACCAGTTCTCATCTCTCAGAAGAAAGTACAAATACCAACGTGATTATGCAACAGCCTCTGCGCTGTTTGAAGGTGGATCACCACATAAAAGATAAAAGAGCTGTGGTACCAGCAGTGTCTAACTACACAGTGGTTGTCAGAGTACACACCTTGGAGAAGGTGACAAAAGTTTTGATCCTAAATCAATTTTAAAATTGTCTATTGTAAAATTGATAGATATTCCTTGCAATAGGACCAAAACTTATGTGTGCCTACAGAGATACTAGCACCTTTAACAGTGTCCTGACATGTAAGGGTGACACTGTGCTCAGTGCATTGTCCAGTTCAGAGAGAGCACTGCTGGAGTATACCACCTTACACTTTGGCCGAATGTGGATATCTTTCATTTGAGTGGCATTTGAGTGTCTAGGGAATGGTGTTGTCTTAAAATATTCGGAGTCAATTACATTAAGGCTTCTTCAGGATCAGGAAATGATATGCCAAAGAGCATACTCAGACTCAGGATCCCAGGCACTGCTTGTAGGCAAAGGATGGGTGTGCATCCACTGCGCATGTTCTGGCCGAGGCTTGCTTCCCCACCTCCACCTATGTTGCATGGTTATTTACCACAGCTCCTCCTATTGCAGTTTGAATGGCGGCTCAGCTCAAGTGATAAACTCATGATGGCTCTCCTATTACCAATCCAGTGATGTGCTGAGGTAGCACTCTCAGCAGGCTGATTTTTCATCCTTTCTTTGGGAAAGTTATAAAACAAATAAATGAAGACATCATAATTACAACTTCTCATTCAAGAGATCAGACAGCTTTAACCTAACAAGAAATGAAAATCACTTTTTACAAATTCAGTTGATAGCTGTGTTCAGTATTTAACAGCATACAATCACATTCAGTTCCAGTCTAACCCTAATGTATTAATTATTATGATTTTTCAATGTAATGTCATAATGTCTTTATCAGTCTTTATTATCTTTATTAAATATATTTTGTATTTTGTTCACCACTGCAAGTAATTTTGTTTTCATAAACTGCATAGACTTACTAATAAGGTTTGTAGGATTGATTACTACCCTGATTGTTAATAACTGCAACACCAGACCTAACTGGTATTCATAAGCCCTAGAAATTAGTCTTGTTGAAAGCCAACAAAGAACAGAATGGACTGTGTGTTGGACTGCTCTTTGCTGAATTTTGTGGGATAAGTGGATCACTTTCTGCCTGTTCTGTCAACAGTTTTCACGGTGACATTATGAAAACCAACATCTCTCAGGCCGAAAGCAAACTTTACACATTTTGAAATAAATCATTCTTGGCAGCTTGTATCAAATTATGATGGAAAAAGTTGTGGGAGTTCAGCCCTTCCTGCTTTTATCTGGAGTCCTGTTGTCTGATTAAATGCCCCGCATAGCTGATTTGGAAGACTGCTACTTTTTTTAAACCTATAGGCAAGACTGATGTCTGGAGTCAGGTTATACTCCTGAGAATCAAGCTGAAATGCTCCATTGACTTTCTGAAATTACGAGATTTGATTATATTCATCTACTTACATTAGCTAAGTTGTTTGATCCTCCCCTCATTCAGTAATTTACATCATAACATGTAGGCACTATTGTCACAGACACTCATTATACCTCATAAAATGACAAATCTAGGGTCAATCTTTTTCTGTGTCAAAACATAGAAATGTTTAGAACTGTTAGACACAATTTTACACACTCCTGCTGAATAATGATGCAAAGGGGCAAGTCTGAAGGTGTTTGAAGTTCCATGGAGAAGGAATGGATCTGTGTTGCTTCTTTTAAAAAAGGGTCAGTTTTCTTAGTAGATTAACTGCTATTCCATATTGTTTTCTGATTTATATCACAAGAGCCTACAGTTCTGGATAAGAGCCATTTTTATTATTGCAGGAATTCACAGAAATAAACCCAGGACTACAGATCCCTTTAGACAGGCATTTCGGAAATGATTAAATGCCCTTGATGGAAACAAAAATCTCCACTTACTGCAATGGTTTTCGCATGGGCCTTGAAGCCATTCTTCTGCTCCCATTTCACTGGCAGAGATATCCCATCACCTTCAAACAGCTCCTCTAGTCTGTTGTTTTCCCCCAAAGCAGTACAAGATCTTGTTTTCTTTCATGGATCTTTAACTCTTTGGATCCCTAATGAAACACACAGGCACAGAAAGTGAGACAACAGCTGGGTTTTTATTCTGCAGTGCTAATGCCTTACCCCTAGTACTAGTCAAATTGAACAGTAACTGTGCTGCAGTATAACCGTGCCTTCTGCTGCAATGGAGTGGGAGTAAGGACAGAGAGAAGACAGAAAGACATTGCCTTCCTTTACAAAAAAACCAAAGCAACACAACAAACAAATGAACAAAAAAAAAAAAACAAACAAAAAAACCAACCAGAAAAAAGAAGACTGTTTACATTGCTGCCAAAAATCCCTGGTGGCTGGACATTTTTAGTATGACAGCTGACAAACTACAGCACAAACCCTCAAAGATTCACAAACTGAGAAAACCTGGTGTCCAACCTTCACATCTGAATTTGCAGCCTGTGCCCATCTCACCACTGCTCCAGCTTGAAGAAAATGCATCTATAGGCTGAAATTTCAGGTCCTTCATGTTTAGGATTTAGAGGTATTAGACCCCTTAAATACAGGGATAACTGATCTGATATTTATATCCAAAAGGGGAAGTAGTTTCAGGGACATATCAAGATCTGACAGCTGACAGACCACACTGGTCCTAGGTAAGCTGCTGCAAGAAGTTAGAGGCAGCAAGCGTTGACTTGCAGTGATATGTTACATAGTGAATGTATGGCTGCGTACCAACATATTTCCCTCCACACTTTCCAGAGGGAAAGGAAAATTTTCCAGCAGAAAGCTAATCACTGCCACCACTTCTGGCTTCTTCCAGAAGCCAGCCGAGCTGCATGAATTTAACTAATAGCAAAATAGATCTCTCTGCTTACAGCAGTATTCATTTACTGTGTCTAACCACAGTATTTCTTTCAATAACTGAAAGAAACGTGAGGAAAAAGCCACAGCAAAAAAACCAGTTGATATTAAACTTGGAGTGGAGTTGTTGGTGAGCATAGGGAGAGTGCTCTGGTGCTTTGTGACATACAGCAATGCCAGATCTTCTTTCAACTTGTAAATGAGGTAGATCTGTGAGACCTGAGGGGTACCAGGGGTACCAGAAAGATCACAGAATCATAGAATAGTAGGGGTTGGAAGGGACCTCTGGAGATCATCAAGTTCAACCCCCCTGCCAGAGCAGGATTACCTTGGGCAGGCCACACAGAAACATATCCAGGTGGGTTTTGAAAGTGTCAAGAGAAGGAGACTCCACAACCTCTCTGGGCAGCCTGTTCCAGTGCTCTGTCACCCTCACAGGAAAGAAGTTTTTACTCATATTGAGGTGGAATGTCCTGTGTTCCAGTTTGTGACCATTGCCCCTTATCCTATCACAGGATACCACTGAAAAGAGACTGGCCCCTTCTACTTGATACCCACCCCTCAGTTATTTGTAAGCATTAATAAGATCCCCTCACAGTTTTCTCTTCTTCAGGCTAAACAGCCCCAGGTGTCTCAACCTTTCCTCCTAAGAGAGATGTTCCAGTCCCTTACTTATCCTCATAGATCTCTGTTGGACTCTCTCTAGTATTTCCCTGCTCCTCTTGAACTGGGGAGACCAGTACTGAACACAATACTTCAGATGTGGTCTCCCTAGTGCAGAGTAGAGGAGGAGGAGAACCTCCCTCGGCCTGCTGGAGATGTTTCATGTCGGTGGCCAGATGGGAAATCAGAAGTGGAAGAGAAGGCATACTCACACCATACTTGAGAGAAGATCTGCCACATCTGCAACAACATGAGCAACCATGAGCACAATGGTGAGTTGTAACTGCTTCATTGCCCTTGGGCCTAATTGGTACAGAGGTTCACCATGTCATGTTGCCAGCACTGTCTAATGCCAGATCTCCGAGATCCTGCTGGGTTTCCTGCAGGCTGGCTTCGACTGCAGCAAGACTCTGCTCCCAGCTGCAGCATTTACTGCAGGCTGCTATCAAACAAATGCGGGAAAAATATCTGAAACTTGAAAACTGTCAGTCATAACGCAGATATTTCTTCAAAGTGGCAGTGTGATGGTTTTCCAAGCAAAATAAAAGGCATGCTGCCTAAACTGTCCCACTTGGAGCTTTGCAGCCACGTTGAAAGGGAAGGGATTTGAGGAGGGATATTCAGAGAAATGAGTAAGTAGAAAGAATGTTGGAGACCAGCCAGCAACATCTGGAGATTTGGCTTTGAGTTATTTAACCTTTCTGCTTGATCTACATGGGCTTCTATTTTCAGTCAATAGTTGAGCAGAAATAAAATAATTTAAAGAAAATATTGAAAAGCTTCTCCTAATTCATGACAACACACCTGCTGGTATGAAGTAGTTCAACTTTTATAAAAGCTCCTATTATTTGCAGCTGTAACTTTAAACATCTTTCTCATCAGTAATCTGTAAACATCGATACCTTTTCAGTGAGAATATGTCATTGAAACTATTGTCACCCAATTTTTTTTTTGTAGTCATGCTGGTTGGGGAACAGACTGGGACAAGAAGAGCTTCTCTTTGAGGCAGCATAAAAAAGGCTGGAGCAGGAACCAGTTCTGTTTGTGTTTACACAGAAGCTCAGGGCACTGGCACTTTCAGGGCTACAGTTGTGTAAAGGCTTTGAGGGCCAAAATTTCCTGGATAAAGTACTCAAAAATAAGAAACGTTTAGAGATTATAGGTGTCACCCCATTGAAATAAAAGTAAAAAAAAAACAACCAAAAAACCAAAAACAAACAAAAACAAACAACAAAACCAAAACAAAACAAAAATAAAGGGGGGGAAAGAAAAAGGATAGGTGTGAGCAAATGAAAACCTAGCAGATTTTTTAACATATAAGATTCTATCATGGCAATTTCAGAGATGGAGAAAGAACTTCAGTGTAGCAAGTGGAAATATGTGTTTGGGGGTATCTCACACAATGCAGTGGATTATTTACAGAGATTAACTTTTCCCATTATAGGTGGGTTTAAGTCATATTCTTTAATCTAATAGTATGTGATATAACCTTCAGGCCAGCAGTGACAATAACAGATGTCCAGCTATGACATGGGTTCATGTGATAAAATAAAAATTATGTTAGTTTCACAAAACACAATATACAACAAATGTGATCTTTTCTGACAGAAACTATAATAAAAGCATGCTTCAGTGATTCAGAGGAAAAACTAACAACGTTTAAGGTACAATAAATTTCTTAGTGACATATGACAACACTGTACACTTGGAATCAAAATCTGGAATTAAAAAGTGCATTCAGCTCTTACCAGCCTCTGTTAGTTTCTCTGGCAGCTGCACTGTTAGGGATGTTTCTGTGCCACGGTCCTTTTTTATTTTCCACCAAATATCCCAGTCCAGCACCTTTATTTACAACAACCAGAAAGTGTCAGCCCTTCCTCAGAGATTATTAAGGTCCAAAGCTCTCTCCTCATGGTTGCCATCCAATTTCGGTGTTGATTTATCCCCCATGGGACTCCAACAAAGCACTTGGTGCTGGTAGGGGACAGGAATAGCAGTGATGATCAAGTAAAGCATTAGTGTTTGCTGCAGTTGGTTTGGTGATAAAGACATTTCTTCATTTGACTTCTTCAAGTCAAGGTACAAATTAGAGAAGAAGGGAATATGCCATCCAAGTGACAATATCTGTAAGTACATGGTGTCATGGTTTGAGGGAGAGCCAGAGATAATTTTTTTTTTCTGTTTCTTTTTTTTTTTCCCCAGTGAAAATACAAATAGAAAACAGCTGCAGGGATCACTCTACCAGGCTCTCTAGTTCATGTGTAAAAGCAATCAAAAGAAGTGAACACAGAGATAAAATACCAGTTAACTTCCATGAAAACTTATATCTCGCTTATGCACTCCAGTGACTATCAGCAGCTCTTTGGGTGTCTTTGATGCTCAACACTCCTGCCTTAGACCACCAAAGATTTGTTTGTTTACATGAATGTTCTTGCTCATTTTCCCATAAATATATTTTCTCCAGACATTTATGAGGTACCTTCTATCCTACTATCTCAACCTGAATTATCTACAAGGCATTATTCTTCTCTTCTTACCAGGTCTTGAAGGACACTTTTCAATTGCTAATGTACTAGTCATGCTATAAGACAGCTGGTTTTTAGATTTTAATTTCTAGCAGGGAAGAGCTTGTCTTACACTGAAAGAAACATTTTTTATCTGAAGTCTCTATATGCAAAAATAATAACAGTACATTGATGTGGTGCCGGACACACAGTTCCTATAGACATGGGTTGGACTGAATCACCAGTGGACATGAGAATTGTCTCACCTGATTATCTACAACACCACAGAGTTCAAAACTGCATCAGATGTGACCTTTACAAATAGAAAATTGTTCCTTTCCTCTTCCTGCCACACACACACACCCACACCCACACCCACCCCTTTGCCCTGCAAGACTGCATACAGCATTGCTTTTTTTCTCAAAGGTTTTTGATTGTGTTGCAAAATGTTTTGTTAGTGTTGCAAATATTTCCAGCATAGACTGAGAAGAGATAGGGGGCAGGACTCCTATTAATAGTGATCTAAGTTATTTAATTCTCTTGCAAGCTGTGCTGAAAATAAGCCCTACTGTGCCATGCTGCATCAATTACGACACGGTATGTGACCTGAAGCGATGGTTCTAATGCAACGGGTCTAATGCAAAAAATTCACTGTCAGACTGTTTCAGTTTGTGAAAAAAACAAGACAGAGAAAAATGATTGTGAAATATTTTTTTTATTTAAAGACTCAATGTCATCTTGAAAATCACAGATCCTTCTTAAAACTCATTACTGCTACTATAATTAATGCAATGTTTACATTTATGTAATGAAAGGACATTATATTTTTACTCTTTTATGCTTTACTGTTTCAGTATCACTGTTTCATATATAGTGATTTTGACATGTTGCTTGTATTTTTTATATTACTCTAACTCATTTCAGGTTGCATATCATGTCATGTTATTGCTGTTTTCAAATAACCCCTGTAAAGAATATCCTTTCTCAGAAAGACGCATCTGTTCTTTTGACTAGACGAGCAGTTTTACTTTCTAATTATTTGCTCAACTTTTTACAGTTTTCTCTGTCTACTTCTAAAATTGTATTACATATATTTTGATAGCTAGGTACAGGGTAGTCAGACTTGCCTCAAAGTTTTCACATTATGATTTCTTGGGTTTTTCTTTCCATTGTATAGAAAAACAAGAGGTGAAAGTATGTCAACAATTTTCTTTCAGTAATAAAGAACACATTTAGCCCTTCACTGCCACTTTCCCCATAAAACATGCAGGGAGTCATTGCTGTGGATGCATGTCAAAGGCATTGTTCAAACTCTTTCTTTTACAGCAATCAGATGAGAAGGAAGCATTGATTTGCCCTGTCATCTGACATTTTGTTCTTTTTAAGGAAAAAAAAAAGGAAAAGGAAAAGGGAAAAAGGAAAAGAAAGAAAAAAAAAGAAAAAGAAAGAAAAGAGA
>WTSP01001634.1:49125-87770 GCA_025331215.1 Actenoides lindsayi | reverse complement strand
AAGAAAAAGAAAAAGAAAAAGAAAAAGAAAAAGAAAAAGAAAAAGAAAAAGAAAAAGAAAAAGAAAAAGAAAAAAAAAGAAAAAGAAAGAAAAAAGAAAAAAATAAAAGGAAGAAAAACTGATAAGAGACTTGTGCTCTTCACTTCTAAGTGGAACTACTTGTACCTTGCCTGTGGGAAAGCAGCCATCAAGATACAGTAATGTGCTAACTTACTCTAAGCAGGACAAAAGTAGGACTTTTGGTAGTTTTAACATTCTGGTCATTTTTACTGATGTGTAATGCACAGGAATAGTCCATCAATGTGCTTTCCATATATGACTATGCCCAGGAAAAATTAAAACCCCACATGGGAAGAGCCACAAGTTTTAGACAAACTCAATGTGCAGGATTGTATCTTTCTCTCATTCATACCAACACCTTTTATAAGCCGAATGATTGAGCTTCACTACATCTAAGCATCTAAATGAGGGAAGTTAGCACTGCCAGAAAATCCTGTTTGCTAGGAAAATGCAAGTAGCAGGATACGTTTTGCCACCCCCTAATCCTTAGATAGGAAGAAATGAGAGTTAAAAAAAAAGCAAAGCAGATCAAAGACTTTGTAGTCCTACACATCAAATCACACTTTGCAAGACAACTAAATGAGATGAAGATCACAGAACAAACTATCCAATAAATAAAGACCACTCAGAGAAAGAAAAGTATAGCAAGCTAAATGGAAACATAACTAACCACTCTACACAGCAAATGAACACAAATTAAATTAAATGAGACTGAAAATCAAAGTAAATTGCATTAAATCAAAGGATCAGAAAAAAAGCAGGTCCTAAAAGTATTGCTGGCTTCTGTCCATCTCTCTCTTTGTCTATTTGATAATAGCCAATATCATTAAGCATCTCACCATCACTGAATTAAATTTATCTGATTAGAGGAATTTCAATATCTGGGAGGATGTGGCTTACATTTCCAGGAGTGTAGTGCTTTAGCTTTAACGGTCACTGGAAATAAAATGCTCCTGTTTGTGACCAACAAATGATATTTCATACCACAGATCTTTGTTGAGGATAATTTTAGTAATTGTTTTTGTTTTCTTCTGACAGCCAGCAGCAAGAATATAAGAGAAAAGATAAACCTTTGGAAAGGCTAAGGAAGTTCTATGAAAACAGGTAACTCACAGGAAAACAAAATAGTGGAATCTAATTACAAATATTAGGCTAATATTACTTTATGTCATAATTTCAAATTAGATTGGAGTTGCATAAACTTACACTTATTCCTAAGAGTATGTATTCAGAGTGAATATCAGAAGCCTTAATCCTGAAAGCTTGCCCAGGTGAGCAGTTCAGCAGCTTCAATAGAGGTACTTAATTTTCTGAAATGGTGAATATGCTTATAGAATGGGAAATTAGGAACATTTTAATCTTTTTCTACTCACACCCAGTTTAACTTTGTTCCAGCAAATGCCAGAGAAAAACAACAGTGCCTTTGCATAGGTGATCAAGCCAGGTTCTTCTGAAAGTGTGAACTAAAAGCATTTAGATGATATAAAATGGGAGTGGGAAATCAAAGCGGAGGAAGTGGAAGTGAACAACTCACTGTGGACTTTTGCTCTGTGCATCCCATTTCTTCAGACCTGCTACAGGGTTTCAGCAATTTGTGTTCCTTGTTGCCCTAAATTTGAGGATATTTTATTCTCTAATTCCATAGGTGAATTTTCTGGGACGGGTATTCTCTACAGGTATGTCTGGTACACTGATAATGCACTCATCTCTTCCATGACTCCTAGGCCCTAGCAGGACTAATGGGTTAGGAAGTACCATCAGCTTTACCATTTGCTACTTTATTTACTCCTGAAATGACCCTATATCTGGATGCTGCCAACATGTGCTTCTTTTCTCAAATGTTTTGAGAGCTGACAGATTCCTACCAGATGCAATCCATATTTGCTTCTGGCCATTACAAGGGCAAGCACAATAATCCTTGTAATGAAATACATATGGCCATACCCATCCATATTGTTCTCATCTTTCACTCTAGGCTTCAATTTAACAACAACAAGTTATGGTATGGGGGTCAAACCATTTTCAATGGAGCAGTTTTCTACCATCAGAACATGCGGTGCCATCAAAAGTGAAAGTTTACATGTGAACACATTGATATAAGGAAAATGTTTGATTAGAAAATATTTTGCCTTAGGTTAGGCTGGCATTAACCTCTGTCTCTGTCTTACATATTATCTCTTACACCGGTTTGTTCAAATCAAAGGCCAATATAAATTCAGTTTCAGCTTCAGGTAATACAGAAACTGCTGTATATATTATATATATCATTAAATTCCTGCAGATAGACCTTGAAACATGCCATACCCTAGTGACTGCTAGCTTTGTTTCTTCAAGTCAGTAGAGCTTCACAGAGGAACTAGGGTGCATCTGTGTAGATGCAATGACAGAAACAGAGTCTTAGGGCTGAATCATATGATCATTCAAACTTTCTGATATATTTTCAACATTTCAGTGGGTATAAATTTAAGACCAATGAAAATGTATGCTAAATTACATATTCATGATTGATGATCTGGACGAAGGGATTGAGTGTACCCTCAGTAAGTTTGCAGTAGACACCATATAGAACAGGAGTGTTGATCTGCTTGAGGGTAGGAAGGCTCTGCAGAGATATCTGGACAGATTGGATCACTGGGCTGAGGTCAATGGACTGAGGTTTAACAAGGCCAGGTGCTGGGTCCTGCACTTCACTCACAACAACCCCAGGACATGGTACAGGCTTGGGGAGGAGTGACTGGAAAGCTGCCCAGTGGAAAAGGACCTGGGGATACTGGTGGACAGCCAACAGAACATGAGCCAGCAGTGTGCTCAGGTGGACAGGAAGGTCAATAGCATCCTGGTCTGTATCAAAAACAGTGAGTCCATCAGGAGTAGAAAAGTGATTGTGACCCTGTACTCATCACTGGTGAGGCCACAGCTTGAGTACTGTGTTCAGTTCTGAGCACCACAGTCTGAAAAAGACATTGAGGTGCTGTTGAGTGTTCAGAGAAGGGCAGCGGTGCTAGTAAAGGGTCTGGAAGCAATGTCTTATAAGGAGATCCTGAGGGACCTGGGGTTGTTTAATCTGGAGAAGTGGTGACTTAGGGGAGACCTTATTGCTCTCTACAACTATCTGAAAGGAGGTTGTAGTGAGGTGGGTACTGATCTCTTCTCCCAGGTGACTGGTGATAGGATAAAAGAAAATGGGCTTAAGTTGTGCCAGGGGAGGTTTAGATTGGATATTAGAAAAAAAATTTTACTGAAGGAGTGGTGAGGCCTTGGAACAGACTTCCCAGGGAGGTGGTGGAATTACCATCCCTGGAGGTGTTCAAAAAATGTCTAGATGTGTCACTTAAAGAGATGGTTTATTGTTACTGATAATATTTAATAGACAGTTGGACTCGATGAGCTTGAAGGTAACTTCCAAACTTAATGATTCTGATTCTATGATAACACCATATATTACTACTTTAGCTTAATATTCTTACATCACTGAAGATGCTCAAACAGGAATGATAATATGATCCATGTGTATTTTTCTACAATCATTCAAAATTCTGCTCGGTCAACAACAAAAAAAAGCTATTGAGAAAAAGCAAAATGCCACTTCATTGTAAAATGGATTTGGTATAAGTCAAAACCAGGTCCACATGCATGATTCTGAAGTTATTCAGAGGTATGTATAAAGGCGTAGAGAAGAATATGGTGCTGAAGGTTATTTTCTTTGTTAGTTAATATAGAGACAACAGTCAGAGAAAATAATAAAATTAAAATATAAAGAAAAAAATAAATATGTAGTCCTTTTTTCACATATTTTAACCAGAAATTAAAGCTTTATGGTTTGAATAAGGTCTTTAAAAAGCTCAGGAAGTTTTCGTGAGGCTCCCATAAGTGAAACAAGAGAAAACTATTTTGGTAGCAATTCTGGGAAGGTAATATGGTAGCAAAGAATAAGGCCACACGGGCTTGTGGTTTAATGCAGACTGAAAGGCTCTTTTTCCTGTCAGATTAAAATAGTAATGCTCCAATATTTATAGATAAACATAACTACATTTTTGTAGTTTAGAGGAGTATATAACTCAGATTTGGTACAATACCATTTAAAGCACTTACAAAACCAAAGTCAATGTTAATCTTAGATTAGAGTCATAATCCTTGAAAAACTGACTGCAAAACCTGTGAATTAAAGCAACACATGACAGAAAGTGAGAACAGTTTCCTTATCCCCTGCATCAGAACAAAACAGATACTTATTTCATCATCACCTAACATTTCTATTAATGATAAAGATAAAAAAAAACCTGAAACCCTACTGTATATCATATTCTATCCATGCAGGCATGTGTTTTGGGCTTTACACTACCTGACCTATAAATAATATGTAGATATATTTATATTGATGTGTTTCCATAGCAATGTAAAAGCTCCTCTTGGGTTTCCAAGGCAATATGCAGCAGAGTAACAAATCAGAAAGTATGGGAAATGTTCAGCAAGCAATGGGCTTCAGCAATGCCCCAAGCCATCAAGCAGAAATGTATATACGTTGTTAAAGAAATCTGAAAAATTACTTGAAATTAAGATAGAAAATCTCATCTACCAGGCATATATTTTCTTTTGTCATTAAATACACTCTGTAGAAATATACTTTTGTTTGTGACAATTCTCATTTAACTTAATCTCACTGAAAGGATCAAGGGATATTCAATTTTATTTTAAATGTGGAGCTATCTAAAATGGTTTTAGAAGCTCTGATACAAAACCTGCTGGAGGAGGGGTGGGTCCAAGAGAAAACCTCAGACGATGAAATTAAATTATTTGACTCTTCTTTTTTTTTTTTTTTTTTTACCCATATAGTGATGCCACTAATGATTTGGATAAAAGAAGACCTAGTATAAACTTTTATTCTGATCTGACTAAACGTTCTTGAAATAGCCTTAAGATTCTTATTCAATCTACCAAAGAGATTTGTCACACAGGACTACTTTGTCCATGTATGAAAGCTGAAAGGAAAAAAACCTCTTAATTATAATAACATTGTTACTCTGTGCTACATCAATTTTCAAAACTCTTTTTGTCCCTTCTAAATTAAGGCTCTGAAGCTGAGACGTCTCCATCTTGTCCTAAGAGCCATCCCAAGTCTGAAATAGGTCAATATAAATCAATTAATATCTGAAATACATTTGGACTTAAATCTCAGTCTTGTTCAGACAAAATGCACATTTATCAAAACACAAATTGATCATTTTTTCCTTGATGTTCTGAAAAAAAATCCCAAACCCTTATTATCTTGAAATAGTTCTAGATTCAGGCAAAGAAAAGGATAGTTACATTAAAAGATTGTCTCTTGTCACACATCATCTCTGGAATTGTAGTTGCTTAAGTACTTCAAATTGCAAGACTTTTAATTTTGGAGTTACACAAATAATGTTAGTGCTTGAGATCTGATTTACTTCACAAAAGGTGAGATGTTCACATATACAGATACTGCAGATACCTTCAACACTATTAACTGCTTCAGCCAATCTTTCACGAGTTATAAACAAAACCAATAAACTATATAGTGTCTACCTACTCTAAATTTTCAGTATTGGCTGCTCCCCTCATGCTGTTCCTCTAAAGGGATTGGTATTGCTTTATTTTAAGAGACCTGTGCTTTATTTCTTTGCTTTGTATGCAACAAGAGATCATCCCTATTCTGGGTTTGAGTATGCAATTTTTTCATTAATTTTTCATGAATGAATGAAGGAAGATGGAAACAAGTGAAAAACCCTTTGCTAAGTAACGATAGGCAGCATAACTGTTGATAGAATTTTCTTTTCAGAGCAGAATTCAGCCTGAAGGAAAGTAGTCATTTAGCAAAATCTAGGAAGTTCAAAAGAAAAGTTTCCTTTGGCATTATCCAAAGTTTGCTCTAAATTACACACATGGAATAAAAATCAGAAATGTAGCTTCCTACTTGCAGCTTCTCTAATTCAAATATGATCTTACCTTTGGCTTGTTTTTGCACTCAAAAGCAGCGTTCAAGAAAGAAAAGTTCTAAAAAGTTCTGCTATAAACCTTGCTATATAAAAGACATTGGTTGTGTGGCTTGGTTATTTTATTTCTTTTAATAAAGGGAGGTCTTTAAAACATGGCAAAAAATACTAGTTTATTCAACCAGTTTGGAAGTTTTTAACTAAACACTTCCCAAAGCTTTAAGGCAATTCTCATCAAACATCACTCACCTATGACTCAAGGAGATGGAAAGCCTCAACACTAAGTCATGAAACACAGAAAAAAAACGGGATCCTTTTGAGCTTAAGATAGCAAGGGTTTCAAGTGAGATCTGTAATTTCTGTAGCACCCCAAGACTTATGTTTCTGTGGTGAGTTAAGTCAAATCTCAAACAAGATGGACAGTTGCTATCTGGATGTGGATGGGTGTCTCTGCTGCAAGAGACACTTCAATTTTACAATTAAATATCACGTCTAACTTGATTTCCATAGCTCTTGCCACAGATGGAGACTCCTTCAGGTCTTTTAGTTGCAAGTACTCTTTGAAGCACAGAATGATAAACCAGAAAGAAGGAAACCTGTGAGAAGGACTGTGAGAAGTATTGTAATATTCACTGCCATGGAGGGAATATCTGCAATTAAAAAGAAACTGGTGACAAATATTTACATCCAGTTAATTTCCCATATCACATGGTGAATACGGAAAAAATGTCATAGTTATGTCCATATATGTATAACAAATTTATTAATCATTTTTTCTTAATTTATGAAAGGATATCATTTATATGGGTGATGTTTCCTGTTCTCCACCTCACAATCTGGAATTTTGAGACCTGCTCCAAAATGTGTATCTCTACATCTTGCCATTATAATGTTACTACAAAGTTTTTTACCAACTGGAATTTTCTTCTGTGCATTAGGTCTGCAAAATGCAGATAAAAATCTCAATTTCACTAAAGATAATGAAGACTGAACATTAAGAAGTTTTTCATGACTGAATACCACTTATCCTTCGTTCACAATTCAGCTAAAAGTTTTTCTGATAGAATATTATATTTGGAAAATCTGACCTGAACATGTTGAATAACAAAATACGTCTAGCAATGGTTAAACGAAAACAAATCGTTGACATGAATGTTAAGTTTTGAATAAAAACACAACCAACCTTAATAGCTGCAGCATTATTTCAGGAAAGGAACAAAAGTTAAATATGCGTGTAGAAGGTTAGAAAGCTGAAAAGCAGCTGTATGTATATATTGGGTTTGTATGAGTATTGTATAGAGTGATTCTCTAAGGCATCTATTTATACCATAGTAGTCTTATTAGCACACCACATTAATGTTCACATTTTTTTTGTGTGATATTTTAAAATACGTAGTTTACTCAGTCATTCAAAACTAATGGAATGAAGCAATTAATATAACTATTTTCTTTGTGTAAAAAGATAGGGCCAGATGAAAACCAGTGTTAACAGACTTCTGTGTTAAAGCTAAGCTTCATATTATGTATTAATTTCAACTATAAACAGAAAAGTGCTAAATTATTTAGTTTAGAAGCAAAGATGTGTTGAAATGTACTAAATGTACCATTTATGAAAGGAAATGGAAGATAATAAAGATTTAGCTGTATGTTAACTGACAGAAGAAACATAGACTTGGAAAAAAATACACCATATAGTTTTCTCTTAAACTGACCCTTTAAATAAACGTTGTACCTAACTTTTAGGTAGATTTATCTTATTTTATTTCTATTCTCTTCTGTCCCACTTTGCAATAACCCACCTCCATATTCTTTATCTTGCCATTCTATTACCGTGCCATGGTATTACAGCAGCCATATTAACTGCTGCCTTCTCTTCTTATTCACCATTTATTCACAGGAATCTGCTTGGTACTTATTTTCTGACTCCAGCTATTGGCAGAAAACATCAAGAGGTAATAACTGTTGCCTTACACATGCACTAGAGTCCAGTCCAACTGAGTGCACAGACTATATTTAGTTATTATTTTCTTGTTTATGTTCTTAGAACCACATTTCCACCATAAATGAGTCACAAACAGCTTGGGTGGTGCTGATTGGCCTACCCTATATTAAGAAATAGCAACTACATTACAATTTTATAATGCAAATATATATTCATTACTTATAAGAAACAGGAAGAAGTTCCCGCTCCATACTGACCCAAAATTCAGCATTTGATGTTATATAAGTTTTCTCTCTTCAATGCAGATTCATCTACACTTCAAATGGGTCTTCTTGCCTTCCTGTTTTGTAATATGGAGGTTACATTGCAGCATGAAACCTGGAAAGCTTCATTTGTTTCTGTCTTCTCCAAAAATCATCATTTGAAAGCTATGCACTGTTGAATTATTTGATCAAATTCTTTCAGGAGCATTTGCAGTAGCTAAGGAAAAGCATTTAAAGCACTGTCTGCACATTCTATCAAGTGTGTTTGAAGAAATGACAAGTTTTTTTAGTACAGAAAAGTCTTACACTTCAGTAATCTGGGACATCTATCTCATTATTTTTAAAACCCTTATTCTTTGCTAATGCCGCAAGCCCACTGCTTTTAATTTGACAAATAAACAAGGAAAAAATCTTCTCATCTTGGGGAGTTTTATACCTATTTATGTTAATTAATGAAAACAAAGTCTCATCTGGTACTTTCCACTTGAAACTGACTAAGAATCAGCTCAAAGTTGCAGGAGAGTTGAAAGAGTTTTGCTAATGATATGTGCATATTTTCAAACATTTGGAGATCACAAGTTTGTACAGTTGATGCAGGAAACTAGTAATTATAATAGGCAGAAATGCTGATTTCTGTGTGTTCACAAGCAAAGGTTAGTGAACATAATCCTACCATAACCCAGGAGGAAACCACTCGGTAGTGTATCTCACGTAAGTATACTGGCTGTGGAGAGCTATGGGGAGAAATTACCATTCTCATTAATTTCTACAGAGACGAATTTACAAGGTCAGTGGGTTTCCTTGTGTAAAGAACGCTAATGGGTGTTGCCTGGTTTGTTTCTACTATACGTTTTTTTGAAGGCAGAGTGTCATTTACTTTTTGGGTAAGGTTTCTCTACAGAACTTATACATGCTGCCAGGCAGCACGAATACTGTAGGTAGAGATGTGAACTCATCCATGTCTGCACATTTTGAACACTAACAGTTCATTTGTTTCTTGATATTCATATATTTGGCTATTACTCTTAAATAATAGACGATTAGTTCCAACTGTGTCTTGTAAATAACCTACAGGCCCATATTTATTGTGGACAAGGAAGGCAAAAATATCACTACATAAAATACAGTCATAAGCCATGTTAATTGATAGATATCTGTGTAGGGTATGCTTCTGCACACCCATTGGCTCTGCCTCTGATATCAGTACATGGAGTATATTCAAAAAATTGTCTATGACATTCACAGAGAAACTCCCTCACTGAAGGGAGATACTAATGCTCTGCACCAAGGAAACAAATTTGCTATGTCTATGTAAAGTTAAATTTGTCTACCAGGTAATGCTTACATAATTAGTTCCTATACACACAGGTATGCAAGATTTGCTGTACCTGTACCTCTAGTCAGGGCAGTAAATACAACAGATTTAGAACATATACATATTATACATGTGAAGGTGCTCACGTAACACATAGATTGTAAGTACACACAGGCTTCTGAATCTTTTCCACCTCAACATGACAAAAAAACTTCTTCACTGTGAGAGTGACAGAACACTGGAACAGGCTGCCCAGAGAGGTTGTGGAGTCTCCTTCTCTAGAGACTTTCAAGATCCGCCTACATCTGTTCCTGTGTGGCCTGCCCAAGGTCTTCCCACTCTGGCAGGGGGGTTGGACTCAATGATCTCAAGAGGTCCCTTCCAACCCCTACCATTCTATGATTCTATGATTCTTTGAGGAAATCTGAGGCAGAAATATGAGAGCATTTGCTCACCTGCTAAGTTAAAACCTTGATTTTGAAACTGACAGCTAATGATAAATAGTCAAAGCCTTCTGTGAACAGTAGCAAAATGTACAAGATGTCATCTTCATTGTCAACATGCAAGTATCTGTTTCTGAAAAGAAAATCTGCATTTGTCTTTCCTGAACTCATAAGTAAATGAAGACTTACTTAACTTTGTGATATTGTTCGCAGTTTGTGGATGTAGCTATCTTTTCCTTCTAGGAAAGAAACTCCACAAGCTTCCAAAGAAGCTTCATAACCCTTACAGGTGTCATTTTAGCTAACTCCTCCTGGGTGAGAGTTACTTTTCCTTTTATCAACAGAGAAGAAGAAATACATCTACTAACCTATTCATTATGACTTTGTACATAGTAGAAAACCACATCTTCCCCTTATTATTTCCTATTTCCTAGTATTTAAAAAAAGACTTTCACACAGAATCACACAGAATGTTAAGAGTTGGAAGGGACCTCTCCTGGCTTCCTTTCTTGATTTCCTACCTGTTGGGATGCTCTGATCTTGAGCTTGGAAGAAGTGGTCCATAAATATAAGCCAACTACCTTGGGTTCCTTTACCTTCTAGTACGCTGTCCCATGGGATTTCCCCTAGCAATCTCTTGAAAGGGTCAAAGCTGGCACTGTTGAAGTTCAGGGTTGTGATCCTGCTTGGTATTCTGTTCCTGCCACACAAGATCCTGAACTCCACCATCTCATGGTCACTGCAGCCAAGGCTGCCCTGAATCTTCACTGCTTCAACCAGACCCTCTTTGTTAGTGAGTATAAGATCCATCAGTGCTCCTCTCCTAGTTGACTCATTCACCATTTGCATCAAAAAGACATCACTGATGCACTGGAATAACCTCCTGGACTGTGAATAGCTGGCCGTGTAGGCCTTTCAGCAAATATCTGGGTAGTTAAAATCCCCCATGAGAACCAAGGCTGCTATCAGCTGCCTGTAGAAAGCCTCATCAGCTTCCTCATCCTGATCAAGTGGCCTGTAATAGACACCCACAACAGTAGCACACATGCCAGCCTGCCCCTTAATTCTTACCCACAAACACTCAACTCACCCCTCATCTTCCTGGGCAGAACTCAATACATTCTAGTTGCTCTCTCATGAAAAAGAGCAACTCCACCACCTTGCCTTGTTTTCCTGTCCTTCCTAAAAAGGACACCCATGACCACATTGCAGTCATGTGAGCTGTCCCACCACATCTCTGTAATTACCACCAGATCATAACCCCTTGCCCGAACATAGATTTCCAACTCCTCCTGTTTATTCCCCATGCTGTGTGCATTGGTGTACAAGCATTTCAGGGAGAGAGCCGAGCATACTGATTTCACCCTAGGAGGATGGGAGACCTTATTCCCCAAGCTGTGTGCTTTGGTGTGCAGGCATTTCAAGAAGGAAGTCAATCCTGTAGGTTTCACCCCCAACACTGGCCTGCCACCATTAGGCTCGACTCTAGAGGAGTATAACTTTATTACTTTGTTATTAAAGTAATAACTTTATTATTAAAGTAATAACTTTATTATTTCTATTTCCTACTCTAAAAAGTCTACTTCCTTCAATTATTTCTTGTAAATTATGTTACCCACAGCTCTTTTCGTTCTCACCACTATTCTATACATCCTCCCCAATCTACAGTGGTAACACTTACAGGAAGCAGTACCCAAGTGAGGCTTTCCAAGCACCACATTGACCAATCAACTCCCTCATCTCCTTTAATAGATTCCTAGCAACATTTGACAGAGCAACTTTGTCTTTCCTCATCAGCATTATGCTGCTAACTACTATTTGTTCTCTGACTCATTGTGGATTTCTTATTATTCTTCCCATTTGTTAAGATAATTTTAAATCATCATCCTGTCTTGTGAAATGCTTTCTAAATCTGCACTTGATGGTCAGTTGGTCAGTCTGTCAGTTTGTTTGATTATGTATTTATTTATTTCTTCATTATCTTCTAAGTAGTTACGTGTTCAGTAAAGCTTTTCCTGGTGTCCTGCTGGCTATCAAAGTGAGACTTACTGATTTAGTGTCCCCTGGGTTCTCCTTTTTTAAGTTCTCCTTTTTTATTTTAAAACACTGAATTTCTTCACAGCAAGAGCATAGAAACAGCATACTCTTGATCCTAACATGAGATCCAACTGCCAGATTGTTGCATAAACAAGGGAGCCACTTCTTTTTACACAGGTATTCTTACTTTGTAACAATTAACATCTATTCCAATTTGAAGGGATTATTGTCCTTTTGCTATTATTTCAGATATATTGCCTGTTTTGAACACAATGACATCCTGAGGCCACAAGACATTTGGCTTCTGAAACTTGAGAGGAACTACAGGGTATGCAGGAGTAATTTTTGGCAGGTACAGAAAGAGATTGGAAAGATGTGCCATTCTTCCTAAAGTGCAATGGGTAAGTTAGCCATGTACAATGCCTCAAAATGTCATCACACAATCAATGAGATACAAAAACTACTTAAAATAATAATAATAATAAATTTTAAAAAGTCAAACAATGAAGTCTGAGATTTAAGAAGTCAAATTTTCATCATGAAAATAACAATAGCATAGGCAGAGTATACTCTAAAATTACCTTGCTCATATTCCTGAGCTGGGTACTGCTCAAATATTTATTGCCACTGATAGCAGGAACATTGCAGAAAACACCCACATCCGTTTTCCTTTTTTGAAATGAGATATTTAATTAACTCATTTAATTGGTTGAAAAATTCCTTTCTACAGAGTAAAATCTCAGTGAAAATTTTGGAGATTCATGTTAAAAATACAGATCATGAAGAACATTTGAAAGCAGAAAAACTATTTAATGATAACAAGTATTAGATGCCAGTCTGGTTTGTAAAATCATTAACCACTTTCACACTGTCACCATAATTTATGCACAGTTCAAATAACTGGATTTTTAACAAAATTCAATCAGCACTTTTGTTATTGTTAAGGGGATGTTAATTTTAATCAGCTGATAATTAAAGGCTTCACTTATTGTTCTGTAACACACATTCTTTTCTCAGTTATAGAAGATAATGATTTCAAGTTTTCAAAACACTCAGAGATCCATGCATAATATTACTGTGAATTACTGTAGTGATTAAAAAGAATAAAAAAAAAGTGAACCTTAGAGATGATGAGATGGCCAGAAACATACAATGACAAAAAAGACCAGTACATTAGGTTTTACATAAAACCTTGGCACTCTGATATCTAAAATATCCAATGTTAGTAAGAATAAAAATCCTGATCATGAAATGTACAATATTAAAAAAGTAAAATTTATCTCAGACCACTTTATTTATCTAGCTCTTTCTAGGGAAATGTAGGCAGATGGACATAGTTAAAAGAAGGATATACAGTAGAAATTATCAAACAAGAAAACTTCAGTTAATTCTTCATTTGCTGTATATAAATTAGAATATTTTGCATTAACACTGATTTAAAGGATTTTACTGAGTAAAATTAATTCCACCTACAAAATGTCTATTAAGCAACCAGACTGCAAAGAATCTATGGAAATGAAATCTTCCTTAAAAGCCATAGTTAAGGTAAAACACATTTTTTTCCCAAGCTGAGATTGTATAAATTGTATTACAGTCATGGTCTCTTGGGTCCATTTGGTCTATGTAAAGAAAGTCTAAGACATTTTTCCTCCTCTAGTCACAGAAATGAAAGGTTTATTACTCAGTTATTTAGCTTTGTCACACTTAAAATGTAACACTTGAGAATCTGAAATACCCATGATTGTCATACCTAAATGCTGGAATATCCTACATCCTTATTAATCTGAGGAAACAACTGCACAGAAAAAGGAAAGCTACTTAATTAATTTTGAGCTTCTTACTACCGTCCTTCAATGCATCCTACTATCCCTCCAGTATGACATGATGTTTTGTCTCTTCTCCTTATTTCTAGGCAATTTTATCTACACTCATGGTGAAAGGTGCTGGTAGACCTTCACTATAAATTTAAGAAAAAAAATTCTCCCTTAATGAGAGATATCCTTCTACTCTACAATAAACTTTTTGAGTTGGATTAAATAGTCTAGCACAAACATAGATTGAACAAGCTAGGTGGACTGCTCATAAGCAGCTAGAAATCTCCAATTAATTGCACTTTGACAGTTACTGAAGTAACAAGACAAGTGTAAAGGGAATGCTCACACAATATAAAAGGTTGTAAAATACCATCTGTATGTTTTTAAGAGGTTTTTTGTACTTCTGTACACTTTCTGTTTGCATGTGGGAATATATATGTAGCTAGGAATCCACTTGTGGAGTTTTCCTTCAGGAACCTAATTTTTTTACCATATATTAGAAAAATCATATCACTATGAATGTATCTTTTAAAGAAAAAAACATTGCTTTGCTTTCTATTTTAGCTTTTATTTCTGCTTTGCTTCCTTCTGCTGTGCCTAATTCTACCTTGAGTTATACAAAAGCAGAGGCTAATAGTGCCATCTTAAAGATTATAATAATGTATTTAGCTAAAACAAAATTTTTTTAATCACTTAGTGAAGAAAAACATTTAAGTTATGACCTACCTGTCTGAAAGTAGATATGCAATTGAAAGACTATATACTGAGAAGGTCCTGACCACAAACAAGAAATAGAGGTCAGATTTTCTCACCTTTTAATATTGTTCTCAGCCCTTAAAGTAAGAAAGAAGACTAAATAAAATTTCTATAGATTGCTATAATAGTGAGCATAAGTAAAAGCTTTTATCTGAAAACAGATATACAGACTCCATATAGTCTCAGAGTCTGAGGGGTTTCTGTATTGAGCCTTAAGAATGGTATAGAGACTTCAGACTTCAAACTTACCTATTCTTTCTCTTTGAATTCTTATTTTTATCTTTGGTATTACAGGAAATTTGTCATCTTATTAGTTTAAAGAAAGGCTAAAGTAATGAACATCAGAGTGAGCAGGCAAACAAGAACAGTGGAGGATATCATGTGAGAAAGCAGATTGTTGCTGAAATTCTTGTGCAACCTCACAAATATCATACAGCCTCTCCGGGCTTTTGATAAGGCATTTTTTAATTAATTAGATACATATAACTAGTTAAAATCTAGGGTTTTTTTCAATTATATAGATATATTATTTAAGGCGTTGAGGCCACTCAACTTGTTTCTGCTGAGACATTTGCATAGTGCTTAATGATATGTGTTATAAGGCTAACTCAAAGAAATATATTTGGGATAGTTTTTTGTGAAAAACAGGAAAAAAAAAAAAAAAAGGAGAGGTAAAGATGAATTAGTATGAGAACCACAGAACACAAATACACCAGGCAACTCAAGGTCAAACCAAGCAAGCAGTTTCTCTTCGTGACTGAGCGGAATGACCTACAGGTCTCTCTCATACTTCCATGTCTCCTCGGAGTAGGCGACTGCTTACGTACTGCCAGTCTAGGATAAGAACAACAGTAAAGCTGTCACAACATATCCCTGTCAGGCTTCATTCCATCTGGGGAAAGATGCTAGCCCTGCCTAGAACCATTTCTTTCCCTCTGGATCATTGCCTTGATTCTCAAGGCAGCATTTCTACTCATTATGTTACTTGTATTACGTGGACAGACACACTTCCTACAGCTTACTGGCCTCATATGCTCCCTTTGGGTAACTTGGGTATATCAGACTTCAAAATGCAGTTCTAAAAATCCATAACCTTTTTACAGTTGAAATTTTTTATAGGAGTCTGTGTGCAGTTTATTCAGATCACAAGTGTTGGAAATTGAGTTTGCTCTGAGAGGAAGGAAGTGAGAGTATAATGCATTTTTCATACTAGATGATGACATGGAATGTAGTCATGCAGAAATCACTCAGCTTCTTCTTAGAGACTTGATTTCAAAGCACCAGTAAAGCTTATTGTTTTGCCCAAACACTAACTTCATTACTTAAAAGTAATCTGCAAGGAAAATGCATGCTTTCTTTAATTCACTAAATGATTTGCCTTGTTGAAGTGTCAGATAAGAAAAAGAACCTTTAAATCCCAGAAAATCTTGCTCACAGAATGAAAGACAAGCCACTTTTTGTTTTACTGATTTATTTGATCAAGAAAGCCTGAGTCATGAGTAACTTGTCTCTGTCATAAACTTCAATATAAAACTCAAATTAAGCATTCAATTCTAATTTCACTGAATATTACAGCATCACCAACAATGGCTTCGATGTAATGAAAAAATGAAAGCGAGCAGTCAGTATACATCTACCAGGACAAAATGATTCCCCACAATAATAGAGCTGGACGTAACTCCCAGAAGCTTGCAGCAGTGCCATGTGGTATTTGGGAGGAGCTTTACTTTCATATTAGGACTAACAGGCAAATCCTAGCTGCATATGTCACTTTCTGTCTGTAAGTCATCCGGGAAATCTCAGCCATGGAATTATCTGTGAAAATTCCTTCCTACTTACTGCAGCAGAAAACTTCACCAAGTAATGCTATTTTCTCACCCACCAAAAAAGTCTCGGTTTTTTGCTTTTTCCCTTTTCACAGGCTCTTGTTAGCTTATAATTACTGAGATCATTAGAAATAAAGCATCCATATTTTACGCATTTCGTGCTAGTTTTACAAGCCTGCATGATGTCAAATCCTTTTTTATCCTGTGTAGATGATGTAGGAATTCTGCCTAATAGTAATCGCTCTCTTAAGTGTACAATCACATATGAGCATGTAAATATATTTTCCCATTCCAGGAAATCTATACATTCATGACAGTCTGTAGTAAGCGTAAGTACAAAAAAGAAAAAGGACTTTAAAACTCATTTCTTGTGGCCTCAGAAGCAATAAGACAGATGAAACTTTCTCTGTCCTTTTTACACTTGTGACAAGAACTTTGCTTCAGAGACATTGATTACCTTCAGAGTAGTGCAGTTCTGTAGATGAAGAAGATGCCCTAATAAATCTATGTATTTTGTATCACAGCTCACTGGTTGGTACCACTTTATATGAGTTCCCAATCTCTCATCTTCAGCTTAAGTTCAGCCAGGCTTTCATAAGCCAGCATGTCACCACACAGATGCTGACATAAAGTAATGGTTTTCTAGGAGGACCTGGTGATGGAGAAATCTGGGTCATTGCAGTAACCCTTTCAGGTCTTGTACGGGATTCTCAGCCAGCTATTGCTGCCTGACCTACTCAACTAATTATATTCTTTTGCATGAGTATGAGCAAAAATAATTCAGTAAGAACAAGTTTAATCAAGTACACGCACATAAAATGGGAAACACTGACTAGCAGCAGTTGGTACATTAAAGTCTGACAATCACAGTGGATCAGATATATAAAGTTTGGCTCAATCTATGCAGAATTAGGAAGGTCTTCTCTGAAATATGCAGAATCAAAGAATCATTAAGTTTGGAAAAGACCTCTAAGATCATAAAGTCCAACCATCAACCCAACATTATCATGACCACTAAAACATGTCCTTAAGTGACACATCTATGCATTTTTTGAACACTTCCAGGGATGGTGACTCCACCACCTCCCTGGGCAGCTTGTTCCAAAACCTCACTATTCTTTCAGTGAAGAAATTTTTTCTAATATCCAACCTAAACCTTCCCTGGCATAACTTCAGCACATTTCCTCTCATCCTGTCGCTAGTTGCTTGGGAGAAGAGACCAATACCCACCTCACTACAACATCCTTTCAGACAGTTGTAGAGAGCAATAAGGTCTCCCCTCAGCCTCCTCTTCTCCAGACTAAATAATCCCAGTTCCCTCAGGCACTCCTCATAAGACACGTTCTCCAGACTACTCACCAGATTCATTGCTCTTCTCTGGACACACTCCAGCACCTCAATGTCCTTCTTATACTGTGGTGTCCAAAACTGAACAGTACTCAAGCTGTGGCCTCACTAGTACTTAGTACAGGGTCACGATCACTTCCCTGCTCCTGCTGGACACACTGTTTCTGATACAAGCCAGGATGCTGTTGACCTTCTTGGCCACCTGGACACACTGTTGGCTCTTATTTAGCCAACTGTTGATCAGTACCCTCAGGTCTCTTTCTGCTTTGCAGCTTTCCAGCCACTCTTCCCCAAGACAGTAGAATTGCAGGAGGTTGTTGTGGCCCAAGTGCAGAACTCTGCACTTTACCTTGTTGAACCTCATACTATTTGCCTCAGCCCATCAATCCAACCTGTCCAGATACCTCTGCATCCCCCCATATCATCCAGTTTAGAGCAGCACACTTCAAGTAAGATGTGATGAAGTTGAAGAGACTGAATAGAGAAAAGGATGGGCTGAAAGTCTAGGAAGCAAATTATGACGTAAAACTGAAAGGGGCAGTATTGTTCTCAAGATGACTAAAGGACCACTGTTATTAAAGATTACACAGAAGGGTGCAAATTAGAAAGAAGCAGACTGTGTTATGTGTCCACCAAGGCAAGAATAACCTATTGCACCTATAAATGTAAAGTTGCAATTAAAAAAAATAAATAAAATTCTCACCTTCTAAGATTAGGTAAATACTCAGCATTTATCAAGAAAGACATTTAGGTGATCCTACTTTGAAATAGGGAATGGAACAGATGGTGTGTTATGGCCTCATCCAGCCTAATATTTTGTGGTGCTATGAATCTAATAGCTTAATTCAGTTTCTTAAAAATAGAGGGTCAGTCCAACCTGCCACAAGCATATGAAAGATGTAAAAATGAAGAGGAGACATCCTGTGCTAGGATCAGGTGCACTGGCACGCTGGGCACTCAGAGCCATGGCAGTGACTGGAGCTGACAGCCTCCCCCAGGGGAGGTAGGGAGGTTTCCACCTGGTGCAGCTTGACTTGTGGAGCAGAGGGAGTTGCATGTATACTGCCATTAAACAGATTTAACAGGAAAGTGGGCTGAGTGCACAGGACGTTTCATGCCTGCTTCAGACACAATGGGCTCAGAAGTAACTGTCAGGTATTTCAGTGATGCTCTTTATATCTCAGAGCCATGTTCAAGGCACAGGAGTCTTAATTCACTGAAGTCAATTAAAAAATTAACCTTGACTTCAAAGTAACTTGTAACATTTGCAGCATCCACTGGATATATGCATACTGTATTTGCAGAAGAGTAAATACTAGCACAGATATTAAATAATTTAATGACAAATATACTGAGAAAGACACTGGCACTGGTAAATGTTGCTCAATTTTGTCTAACATGTCTAACAATTTAAACACATTTTTTCTCTCAGAGGCAAATTCTTGAGTCACCTGTTACTCATGAAATAAACGTATTAAAAATTCTACCTGTAAATACCATTAAAATTATTGTTCTTCAGCTACATTAGTATCAATACAGACAAAACTGGATTTTCTTAAAAATGTTTAAGCCAAGCTTTTTCCCTTGGGGAAAAAAAGAGGCCCTACACATATAAACCACAGTTGTTTTTAGTTAAGGAGAGTGCTCTGAAGATGAAAATTAGGAGAAAATGAGGTAGCAAATAAATATTTTAAATTTTATTTCTTATTTTTATTGTAACCAGTTGAAGTTAGACAGAAGGTTACCACACTCAGAAACAAACACTAAATGAACACTAAATGCTGTGTACAAGCATTGCTTGGGAAACTGAAAATCCGATACACAGAAAACTATTTAATCATTAAAAAACTGCATGTTCCAGAAACAGCAAGTGGACAGATGGGTGGAAGGCTTGGACGAGCTGTTTGCTGGCCTCCCACCATTCGTTCTGGTATGCCAACGGGTAATTATTCTGCAGAAAACTATGCTGGTCCAGGCTGTGTTTTGTCACATAAAATCTATGTAATGACACGGATCATAAACAATCTGTAGGCATATCTACTTTGGATTTACAAAAGAAATGATGTCATGATAACTCATTGTAATTCTTATGATAACAGAAGCATAATTGTGTATAGTAATGTGGCCACATCTGGCTGAACTGCCACATGTGCAAAATCAGAAGACTGACCAGGCCAGCTGAAAAAATAATGCAGAAATATACCAATAAACTGTACTACTTTGTCCCAAATGTTCTTGCAGTTATAGTCACAGCTATGGCCCTTTTGTGTCACAGTGATAAAATTCACAGTCCTGATACTGAACTATGTTTTCAATCAGTCAGTAATTTTTAGCTAAACTTTCTTCTGAAAGAAGAAAATTGAGTACACCGGTTGGGTTTAGCCATAGGTCAGCTACAGTTCAGCACTGCAGTCCTATCTATCCAATTTGTTGAATCATTATAATGATTTCCTTTGCTGATATAGTTTCCAGCCCATCTGAAATCATATGGAGGTAGTGAAGAGTGACAACCAGCAGTTCAGTTACAAACAAATGATCCACTGTCGCTGAATTTGAGTATTTCTGATGAGATACACAGGGATCCATAGACTTTAACGTAGTAGTTAAGCTTTTAGGGTAAATTAGGATGACATGAGGATGCCTATTTCTGACAGTAACAAATTATTTCTTTTATTAAAAAATGAAATGCTAAACAATACAATTTTTCTGCTTATTAAGGGCCCTTCTTACTTTAGTATTGGTGCCAGTTTTCGCTGAAATATTACACATAAATAAGATCACACATAAAGCTGGTTCTTGACAGACTCCACTCATATCTTACCTCCACTTCAATACCTCCCTTTTCAACACACTTCCAGCATTAGATGTTCATTGATATGACATACCTAAGCCTAAAATCCTAACTGGTAGCCTCACATTAGTCTAGGAATAGTCCAAACATTTTTCTATTGCTCAGAACTGTACTTGGAGGACTCTTTAAGAAATTGTTATTATTTAATGCATCATATATATGTAAGGTCTAATTCTGTTTTGGTTTTTTTTTAGTCAGCCATTGATCTATCTTTAGATACACAACGAAGAATGGAAATTACAAAATTTCATACATTTTAAAGAAAAGATAAGGATGTCAAAAAAAAATAACCCGGAATGTCCTTCAGAATAAAAGGTCAGAATTAATTTCTACATTATCCAATATCCCTGCCTTCCTATTCACTTTCTATAAAACCACATGGAAAATGACATCTGGAAAATCATGCTTGTAAGAAAACTCAGTAGCATTGGGATAGTTGTGTAAATAAAACACTGCCCTTAACCTAAATTCTTCAAAGGCCACCTTGACAGCTCTTTGTGGAACAGATATTCACCCTGAAGAAGCAGGGGATGACAGGATTTAATATCTGCTGCATTCATAGTCATATTCATAGCCCTTGTTTAGCTAGGTAAAGAAGGGCACAGAGAACAAATTGTCACATTTCCAAATTCTATATACCCAAACATGATCGTTTACACCTATGCCTATACACCTAAACAAAGTAACTTCTCCAAAATGTGGAGATAAAGTCAGGTTCACAACACAGAGCAAACTATTCCAGGCCTGGTCATAGAGAGATAAACGCACAAATTAGTTTAATTTTAATTTTAGAGTTATAGACAGATAATGGTATGGACTGTGTTAATTTTCTGATCTGGTCCAATTTTGAGATACAGAAATTTCAACAGATAAATATCTAAGGTAGAAGGGTTGAGTCACACTCATAAGGCACCTATTCTCTCATTGAAATACAGAATAGGAATAGATTATTAGTTTAGACTAGATATTTAAACATCAAACAGAAAGAATCCTGCCCAAGGAGACCTACTGTTCCTGAATTCATGATAAGAACCCTCTTTGCATACATAAATCAAAGTTCCACTGTCCTTTGTCACTGCATTGCATTTCTGATGCTTATGTATTCACATTGTCTACTGCACACCAGCATCAATTCTGGCACAGTAGAGGATGTCCAGGTTTTCACTGTTCATGACAAAAATCACATTTCATTAACATTGTCCACATGGACATCTGTCATATTACATTGCATCTTGTATGCAAAATTTCATACAGGGCTTTAATGGGAAAAGCATGTCCCCAGAGATTTCCTGGAGAGTTGAGAGAAAAATGTATGCAATTTTTTTAGAAAGGTTAGTCATATAGTCTGGTTCTGACTTCACAAAAAAACCCAAACAGCAATGCGGGTTGAAAGCAAACAGGACTAATTTCAATCCTAAAGCTGTATTCTTTTCACAAATTACAAAGAGCTGCAGATTGAAATATTTATAGTCATTTACTTATTGACTTTCACCTCCTCTTCAACGTAGGAGCTATCCACCGTACAGTCGGTTAAAAAACATTCCTCTCTCTGGATTTTTCTGCTAAATATATTTTTTTTGGTTTGAGGCTTCTGCTGTGAAAAGTCCATCATAAAAACTAAAGATTTTTATTCTAATTGGATGTGATTGTTTAAATGGATCATCTTGTAGGTTTTCTTCCTTACTAAAAGTCTTAATTCCTAGTTTAGAATATTGCTAGTCTAATATTTTTAGGAAGTACATAAGCCAGTATTGTCAACTGTTCCAGCTTTGTATTTGGATGGGCCATTTTCTGAAATATTGTCAGAAAAACTCATTTCACATCTGAGTATTCCTGAATCATATTTTCTCAGGTCTTGCCATGGTTATCTGAAAACAAGAGACTTGCAAAGAAAGTTCCTCTGTAATCTTAGCTATAGTCTACTGAAATTCAATCTTTGAATAAGGAGCTGGTAAAACATTTGTCTCCAGACACTAAATAAGTCATATAAAGCTTATATATATTACTCATAGGAAGTAAACTGAGGAGGCGAGTGTCTTCAGGCATGAGAAGGAAAGACCTTAGACTGGATCAGACACATCTCACAGGAGCACTCAGTGACAGAAGATATTTTAATCTATTAAAATGCAGTAAATCAAAGCAGTTATAAGGTACAACATGATATTGCATGAGATAAATAATTTAAAATAAATCTACTGCTGTTGTATCTATCAGACTTCAAACACTTTTTTTAACAGTTCAAGGCAAAATAAGGTATCTATTTTCTCTCAAGAAGATTGAAAAAACATGATTTAATGGTTTTAATTTTAAAAGATATGAATAATATTTCTTCAAGGAGAAATTTAATCCTACAGCACACAGGAAGCAATGCCCATAGATACTGAGGAGTAGGAATTACGGACATTCCTGCCTTTACATACACTGAAGAAAAAATAGTATAAGAGAAGCAAGTGAACACTGGAAGTGACCAAAACCAGCTCTAAATTTTCAATTAAAGAGAGGGCAATTGAATGGAACAGAGGAACGATGAAATGTAGAGCTATTTAAAGAGATGAAAACCTTATTTTAAACTTGTTTGGGAGGATTAAAATAGAAGAATCCTATAATATAAATGGAGTCATTCACACACACAGTTGACATTTTAAACTGCAGCAACACAAAACAGGATTATTAATACATCATTAAGAGTACTTTCTTTGTTGCTTGCCCAAGAATTAAGATTTTCATTTTTATTCCTTGGATTTTTAATATAATTGAATTATTTCAGACATAATCAGAAGGACCAGTTAACCTTTCTAGAATCTCCAAAAATTATTAGATATTTGTTAAAATACATTAGAGCATCAAAAATAACAGAGCTTTTACTTATGACTTATTACATTTCCTACAACTCACAGTGCTGTGTTCAGCCACTTTGTTCAGCATACTGTCCATATCATCAGACATTCATTATCAGTCAAAGAAATCCTTGAAATGTTTCAAAATATGTACAATGGTCAAAGCATCAGAAGTTCAGATAGCCACTTATGCCTTTGTTCTCCTTCCCCTCATTTATATACTGGGTGTACTTCAGAGGGTACTGAGAATCTTCCGATTGCCCTCAGAGGGAACAATGGCATTTCTGCCAGACCTTCTGTGTTTGCCAGCGTATCTTTTCCCCTCCATAGCTGCTGATCTGTTCTGGACTTTGCTGACCACTATAAAACACACACATCTGGAAACCAGTGCTTTCCCTTGTGCTGCTTCCTTCTTATCTCTAAATCATTATTGCTGACAAGCACCCTATGAGGTCTCAACAGGCTTAGCAGCCTCAGCTGGACCAGGTATGTAACCAAACTTATACTAGAGTGTTTTCCCTGGACTGAATTCACCATGATGTACATTTCCCCTCCCTGGCTACATGGGAAGCTGAAAAAAAATGCTCTATACCTCAAGAAAAGAGAGTGGAACGATTTTTATGGAGGTAAATAGGATCTGGGTCAGGTGTGATTTGTGAATTAAATGAAGTCAGCAGCCAGCTCAGCTGAAAATCAACTGAAACTCGTAACAGGATATGTAAGGCACCCACAGAAGAGTAACAGTGTGAATAAAAATCTTTCCATGACTTCACCTAATCCCCCTTTCTAATGACGGCTGCCAGCTGTCCTTCCCCCTGAGTGGAATTTGCAGTCCTCACTGCAGTGTAGAAGATACAACTCAGAGAAGCTTTGAAAAAAGTGAGCATTGCTGGTGATGTAGAAATAGCATTCTGACAGCACTTCTATAATTTCTTTCAACAACTACCAATTAAAGGACATGGTAAATACTTCATTGTCACCCCCTTGAGATAATAGCATGGAGTTGAAATAAAATTCTGACTCAAGAGTAATGTTTTTAACAAGGCAATAAAGAGAAAACATTAGTTTAAGCATACCTATATTTTGATTTATTCTGGAATCCTGAATTTAATGTTCTTTCTTCTCCATGTAACAGATGGAACTAAACTTCATTTCTTAAAGAAACAATATTATGTAACATTAGGTCTGTCTGAAAATGTGAGAAGGATGTGAAATCTTTTACAAAATTGTTTTTCTTCCATTTGTCAAAGCTACAGCTGGTCTTAGAACCATAGAATGGTAGGGGTTGGAAGGGACCTCTGAACATCATTGAGTCCAACCCTCCTGCCAATGCAGGAACACCTAGGGCAGGCCACACAGGAACATATCGAGGTGAGTTTTGAAAGTGTCTAGAGAAGGAGACTATAAAACCTCCTGGGGCAGCCTGTTCCAGTGCTCTGTCACCCTCACAGGAAAGTATTTTTCTTCATGTTGAGGTGGAACTTCCTGCGTTCCAGTTTGTGACCTCTCATCCTATCACAGGGCACCACCAAAAAGAGAATGGCCCTGTCTACTTGACACCCATACTTCAGATATATCTAAATATTAATAAGATCCCCTCTCAGTCTTCTCCAGGCTTAACTGTCCCAGGTGTCTCAGCATTTCCTCATAAGAGAGATGGTCCAGTCCCTTCATCCTCTTTGTAGCTCTCAGTTGGACTCTCTCTAGTATTTCCCTGTCCCTCTTGAACTGGGAAGACCAGAACTGAACACAACACTCCAGATGTGGTCTCAGCAGGGCAGAGCAGGGTGGGAGAACCTCCCAGGACCTGCTGAACACATCCTTCTTTATGCACCCTAAGATACCATTGGCCTCCTTGGCCACTTCAGCACTTTGCTACCCCAGGGATAACTTATAGTCCACCAGGACTCCAAAGTCCTTCTCCATGGAGCTGTGTTCTAGCAGGTCTAGCCCTAACCTGTACTGGTGCATGGTGAAGGAAACTCCACAACCTCTCTGGGCAGCCTGTTTCAGTGCTCTGTTACCCTCTCAGTAAAAAGTTTTTCCTCATGTTGAGGTGGAACTTCCTGTGTTGCAGTCTGTGTCTGTGACCCCTCATCCTACCACACAGGTCAGAGCTTGCATGCCTTCCAATCAGGGCCTTTAGGCAGAGGCCTAATTTATCAATCCTAAGCAACTTTAGGAGGAAGGTAGCCTCTGAAATGCTTAGCTCAGACAAGAAAGCAGTAGTTCATATACAGTATATAAAATAATATACAATAGTTTCTGAGACAAGAGCCTGGGCACCTCTCAGATGTCAGACTGGCTAAGCAGCCAGAGGGACTGGTACAAATTTGTTTTGCATAGTTAAGAGCTGCCTAAGAAGAAATGAAAGTACAGGGTTCTCATGCAAAAGCAGAACAAACTATAAGGGACCCTTAAGATTCAAACCTAGTCCTGTGGATGATTCCTTGCATAGGGTTCATCCTCAGAGACCTAAGGAAATTTACCTACCTCTTAGTTAGGTTCCAATCTGCTGTCGGCTCCCCCCAGAGCTCTGCCCCATTCTGGGGTAGAGCCATCTCTGCCCCATGCTGAGCCAGCTCATCCCTCAGGCTCTCCTTGCAGGGCAACTGCTCCAGCCCTGACTGGTTTGCAGTCTTTGCTGAACTTGCACCAGCTTGTTTACATCTTGTATTGAGGGAGGCTCAAAACCAGACACTATATCTGACCACGGTCTTATGATTCTGGAGTAGAGGGGGATAATCTCATCTCCTGAAGGATGGTCTATGCTTCTGCTGTCTGGTTGCTGCTGGCTCCTGCATGGTTCATGGTGCTCCAGGGCACCAGGATCTCCTACAGAGCTGCTCCCCAGCCCAGCTGCCTCCAGCCCACACCCTCGCAGGGTTATCTGCCTTCCCAGAGTTATAAAAAGCCTGCATTGTGTGGGAAATTAAGTGATGTGATATATCGTAAAATCCGGTACCTATTTTGTTAGGGATTTCAAAGGGAAGAAATGATTGATAGCAAGCATATGTTTTTAAGGGGGATATGCAATCATGTAAAAATCAGGTAGGGATCTTGGAGGAAATGTTTTTTCAACTCCACAGAAAGCAGAACAGAAATAAACAATATGGTTCCTCTAAGTCTTTAATTGAAGGGTGCCTCTTTATGATTGGATCAATTTTCAAACTAGCAAGCTCTTCTTGATCAGAGCAGCTGAAATGAAGTACAGCATTCCCATAAGGCAGTGTTTGCAGCTTAGACTTTCCTATTTAGCATACAGTTTTTCTTCCACTCACTGTGTTTTCTATAAATACTAAACAGTTTGAGCAGAGCTGTATTTTCATTTCGTGGCTATTGTCACCCCACAGTATTACAGTGGCTTAGAGGTGATTTTGCATTCAAATGTGAGTCTGTACCGAGAAAAAGTTGTTTCTACCTACTTATCTCACAGAGGAAGAACCCCAAACATCTTTCAGTCACAGGTCAGCTCTTGCAGTGCTTCTGGGACAGCAAATTACATCCTGCATGCTTAAACAGACTTCATGTTGAGGATATATTTAAGTCCCAGAAGAAAACAAACCTGGACAATGTCTATTACAGCTTTTGGAAGGAATAAGGACTACAGGATCAGGTGCTGAACTGAATGACACTCCTGCAAGAATTCCCATTACAGAAGAAGAAAAGAATAGATCTGGGAGGGTGGGCAGGGAAGGAAGAAGAAATAAAAGGTAGTTACGTTTGTTGTAATTCTCTCCAGATTAGTCCTTACGTTAATCACATCTGATACTAATGTGATTAATGTGGTTAAAGGAGCAGAGACTCCCTAGAAGAACTTGGGAGAATGAAAAATTCTTACATCATGTTTGCTTTTCTATTCAAGATTCTGAATTCAGATAAAGACCCCTGGGCTAAGTTTTCAGTAATCTCTCTGACACACTGCAAAAACCTGATGCACTGCTGCAGAGAAAGGTTTTTTACTTTCCTCATTAAAACAATAAATGACTATGCAATGATTCTTCAAACCAGCCTGTACATCAGATTTTAGAAAACTAATGCTGTAGTCAAGTATATACTATAACTGTAGTTACCATGGTGATCTACTAAGCAGCTCCCATTTACCCTGAAAGTCATTGTCATTGTCATTCATATGATATGTGCCTTAATATCAGTTTTCAGAAATACTTCATATAGAACTACAGGCTATATTTTATTTTTAATTCAAAATACCTTGGTTATTAACATTTTAAACTTTTCTTTTATACAGAAATAAGCCCATATCAAAATGTAAGATGCTACAACTGCTATGTGGGAAGCTGGTCTCTTTCTCACAGCTATCTACCTATAGTTTGCTTTGCAAGTATGAAATGTATTTGTAAATCTGCATCTTTGCGGGTTGAGAACTCACAACACACGCCTTTCTAGCTGCTTGGTCAGGTATCACTAAGCTGATGTTCAGTACAGAAAAATAGAACTCATCATGATTTTAATACTAAATTGCTGGTTGTTCTGCTTCCTACTGGTTGTCTATGCAGTTTAATTTAAAAATTAAATGTTGGAACTCCCCACTCAACATCACACCACTCTGCTGCACTACTTGAGGAAATTTTGTTTCTATGGTAACTGCAGGAGACTTATTCACAGCCATTGATGTCACCCACATACTAAATTTAATTACAATATACACAAACGATTGATTTCTTTTATTATATTATCTGGAATTGTAATGTAATAGTTACCAGTTATGATCACGGTGAGTATTTTAGTAATCTAAATAAATATACACAGAGAGAAGGCTATAGATACATTCCCCAAAATATAAATAAATAGAAAAGCTTTGAATAGGAACAAATTTATTGGCTCTCCGCACTGGCAGATGACCAATTCCATTTTAGGTACACATTAGAGGCAAATATCACTTCATTAGACACTTGCCAAATTCCTCTAGTGGCTCAGAAAGCACTTGGAGACTGTCTGGTCACAGCCACCAACTACAACAGCTGAAGATAATCCTACCACTTTGGGATCTGTGGAGTGCCTCAGTGCATTGCTTTCATTTCTGCTGGGGGTTTAAGAAGCATGCACAAGAGTCTGCACCTCCTTCACCTTTCAGAGGATGAGGGTCTGACAGTGGTTCCTGTCCATAGCTGAGTAAGATCTGGATTTGAGGCCAGAGCAAGATTTGTATAATTATAGAATCACAGAATTATTTAGGTTGGAAAAGACCTTTAAGATCATTGAGTCCAACCATTAACCCAACACTGCCAAATCCACCACTAAACCACACCACTAAGCACCACATCTACATGTCTTTTAAATACCTCCAGGGATGGTGACTCCACCACTTTCTTGGGCAGCCTGCTACAGGGCTTTACAACCCTTTCTGTGGAGAAATTTTTCATAACATCCAGTCTAAACCTCACTTGGCACAACTTGAGGCTCTTTCCTCTTGTCCTATCGCATGTTACTTGGGAAAAGAGATTCTCACCTTGCTACAACCTCCTGTCAGGTATTTGTAGAGAGCTATAAGGTCTCCCCTTTAGTTTCTCCAAACTAAACAACTCCAGTTCCCTCAGCCACTCCTCACAGGACTTGTTCTATAGACCCTTTACCAGCTTTGTTGCCCTTCTTTGGACATACTCCAGCACTTCAATGTCTTCCTTGTAGTGAGGAGCACAAAACTGAACACAGTACTCAAGCTATGGCCCCACCAGTGCTCACAGAGATACAGTCAATTCCCTAGTCCCACTGGCCACACTATTTCTGATACAAGCCAGGATGCTGTTGACCTTCTTGGCCACCTGGGCACACTGCTGGGTCATGTTCAGCCAGATGTCCACCAGCACCTCCAGGTGCTTTTCTGCCAGGCGGCTTTCCAGCCACTCCTTCTCAAGCCTTTAGTGTTGCCTGGGATTACTGCGAACCAACTGCAGGACCTGGCACTTGATCTCATTGAACCTCATACAATTGGCCTCAGCCCATCAATCCAGCCTTTCAAGATCCCTCTGTAGAGCCTCCCTACCCTCAAGCATATCAACACTCCCACCCAATTTGGTGTCAGAACTGGCCCTAATACTGAGTCCTGAAAATCATCACTTCTGACAGGCCACCAACCGTATTTAAATCCATTCACAACTCTTCAGGTTGGGCCATCCAGCCATTTTTTTACCCAGCAAAGAGTACATCCATCCAATCCATGAATAGCTAGTTTCTCCAGGAGAATGCTGTGGGAAACAGTTTCAAAGACTTTAAAAAAGTCCAGGTAAAAAACATCCACAGCCTTTCCCTTATCCAGTAAGTGGGTCATCTTGTCATAGAAAAGGATCAAGTTAGTCAAGTAGGAAATGCCTTTCATAAATACATGCTGATTGGACCTGATCACCTGATTGTCCTGTATGTGCCATGTGATGGCACTCCAGATGATCTTCTCCATAACCTGCCCCATCACTGAGGTCAGACTGACAGGCTTGTACTTCCCTGGGTACTGCCTCCAGCCCTTTTTGTAGATGTGTGTCACATTTTCTAACCTCCAGTCAACTGGGATCTCCTCAGTTAGCTAGAACTGGTGATAAATGATTTATGACTATGCCATTAGCCATTCCCCTCAAGGTGATAAGAGACAGGCAGATAAGCAGAGCTGACATATCATTAGGGTGCAGGAGAAATCGCAGAGCAATTCTGCCACCACTTCTGATCCAGCAAAGAGATGATGATGGGGAACTTCAAAGTCTGACAGACCTGTTCTTCAGAGCAGCTCCTTTTATAATTCTCACCTACACAGCTTAGCTTGGAAAAGAAGTGTGCATCATGAGAAACATCTTGACAACAAACTGGAAGAAACAAATGATTAGAATCTCTAAAAAGTCAGACCATAGGGCTAAGGGATTTTTCAAAGCCTTAGACTCTTTTAGTCTGCTTGTGGCAAGCAAGATGCTACATCAGAGATCATTTCTCCTCCTGAAAATGAGAACCTAGAGGCTATTGATCTTTCTGTACGCAGTTTCCAGAGAAGCGAGAAAGAGAAAAGCTCTAAAGGCTTCAAAGTTGATATATTTTCTCAGGTCTGGCCCTGACCCATTAAGAATTTCCCTCTCTTATACAGAGACACTGGCATTAGCACCTTCAGACTCTGATGACTGGGCCTAGGATGTAGGTTCAAGGGCCCATGTATTGAGATAATGTCTTTTGAAACTTTGACCATGGTCATAGGACCATAGATCAGATTTCTTTTATTGTTTGACCATTTACAGTAGCTCCAAAGATGTCATTTTTTGTGGGGAGCTCACCAATGCACAGTTTTCAAAAATAATGTTTTTACAGTAGTAACCAACAATACAGCTATCTATTTAATTTCCAGACCATGGTCTAGAAAACAAAGCATTAGAAAAAAGGTTCATTTCCCTTATCAGTACCTTCTGTTTCTTGTGGTTTTTCATCATGCTGTTACAGGGAATGATAGCATGAATAGCCTCCTATATCAGGAGAGATGGGAATTTCAACAGAAACTATACCTTGCTTTGCAATGACTCTTCAAGTAAATTGTTAGGTGAAGCTAGAATCACCACGCTCACCAGTCACTGAATATGCCTTCTTTCATTCTCTCTCTGATCTTACAGAAACTTGCATGTAATCATTAGAACATTCAAACATTATGAAAACTTTTCCCTTTCCTGAAACAAATGCAACAATGCTTAAATAAAATCTATACTGAAGTTATAATACTGAGTGGGCTAACTCTGCAAATATGAGTAGTACTTACCTTAACCTAAAGCCTTTATGTTGAATTCTTGTCATTTTCTCTCCTCTTTTATATTTTGGCATTCCTTCTTGGAAATCTTTCAACTTTGCTGAATTCTTACTGTATCTTAAAACACCTATAGTACTCAAGAGAGAACACAGGTTGCAGCAGGCAACTGCTTTTGAGAAGGATCCCTGAAATAAGGCTGTGTGCACTGCTATAATGTTTGCTGAAGCATCTTTTAATAAAAAGAGCAAATATTTATAAACATGATGTCCTCTGATGTTGCCCAGTGTGAAGCACCTGCAATATCTCAATTGTGATATGAACAGTTAGACTAGGCCAACTCACAATGAAGGGATTAAAAGGTGTAAACACAGTAGAATCAGAGCAAACAAACCAGAAAAGATTTTTTTCCTGTGGAATCTGCATGTGTATAAAATATTTTGCAGAAGAATAGAAGAAGAGAGATAAAGATAATAAACATGGAGCTCTTTTGTTGCTGTCACACTGGCTTGCAAAGGTATTTTTGCTTGCTTGTTTTCACTGTTACATTGAGGGGAAAATAATGCCAAGGGAGTGAAATCGTATTTTTTCAGGAACACGGATAATGTATTTCAGGGAATCTTTTGCCAGGGAAACAACTAATAAAACAAGTCTTCTCAGGACAGCATGAGATAAAGTGAGGCTGTTGCTAATACACTAAACTCTTGTGCATTTCATTTATAACAAGATGAGGGTTTTCACAGGATAACAAAACCAAAATGTATAATTACACAGAACAGATGGAAACTCTACAAATCGGAAAATCTATGGGATTCCTACTAAGATGGAAAGGTGTGTGTTTTCAGCTTCTAGAGAGATGGAGACATAAATAATTTGAGAAATAACTCCAAATAACAGACAGCTGAATTTTCCAGAGAAAGGGTTAAAGCTATAGCAGCATCTAAGACTGAGCAAATACATGGTATTGTCCACAGAGCAGGAAAGAAACATAATATACACACCCAGTCTGTGGTGCCAGGACATTCAAACCCTGTGGGCTCTAACACTTCTAACTTTGTGGTACAGGCAAAACCAAGAAAACACCAAACACAGTGAATTCAGTGACATAGTTTAAGGATTTATAGCAAAGAGGAGGATCATAGAATCATAGAATGGTAGGGGCTGGAAGGGACCTCTGGAGATCATTGAGTCCAATCCCCCTGCCAATGCAGGAACATCTCGGGCAGGCCACACAGGAACAGGTGCAGGTGGGTCTTGGAAGTCTCTAGAGAAGGAGACTCCACAACCTCTCTGGGCAGCCTGTTCCAGTGTTCTGTCACTCTCACAGTGAACAAGTATTTCCTCATGTTGAGGTGGAACTTCCTATGTTTCACCTTGTTACTATTGCCTCTCGTCCTATCACAGGGCACAACTAAAAAGAGACTGGCCCCTTCTACTTGACACCCACCCTATGGATATTTGTAAGCATTAATAAGATCCCCTCTCAGTCTTCTGCTTTCCAGGCTAAACAGCCGCACGTGTCTCAGCATTTCCTCCCAAGAGAGATGTTCCAGTCACTTCATCATCCTCATACCTCTCCATTGTACTCTCTCTTCCCTGTCCCTCTTGAACTGAGAAGACCAGAACTGAACACAACACTCCAGATGTGGTCTCAGCAGGGCAGAGTAGAAGGGGAGGAGAACCTCCCTTGACCTGCTAGACACACTCTTCTTTATGCACCCCAGGATACCATTGGCCTTCTTGGCCACAAGGACACATTGCTGTTCCATGGATAACTTATTGTCCACCAGGACACCAAGGTCCCTCTCCATGGGGCTACTTTCCAGCAAGTCTACCCCTAACCTGTATTGGTATATGGTGGTGGTGTTCCTCCCCAGGTGTAGGACTCTACACGCAGGTTCTTGTCACGTACCCAAGAAGGGGGGCTGCCTGACATTTGGCTGCCATCACTGTAGCCATGTGTTATGTTAAATTACTGATTCCTTTGATTTCAGCTGCATTGTAGAGCCACCTGCAATGCAATGTTAGCAGTGTAACATGCTGAAGAAACTCAGCCAGGTGCTAAAGATACAGAAAAGATATTTTAATGCATTAGATAAGAAACCCAGGGAATTGGATACACTGGGGCTTGGAGTTTGCATAGTTTTGTTACAACAGCTATGAAAAGAATTAAAAGCAAAAGGTTCATTAACTTGAAAAACTAGATTAAATGATCCACATTTTAAGAAAAGAAAACGTATTTGGAACACCACTGCAAACATTTCTGGCAGGGCAGCAGGTTAGCCTTTACAACATGGAATTCACCTTCAGTTGCTGCCCAGCACACAGCTTTCACGACATATATATTGCAGAGAGCTTTGTGTACAGCAAAAGAAACCTTACTCCCACATGTGAATGATGTGAATCAAATCTGTGTTCACAGCTACTTTGGAATAAATCTAAAATAACTTGGCAAAAGACATTGTAATTACTCCAGGTTTGTGTGGCTGTCAAACAACTGATGATGTACGAGACTTAGATCGTTTTTCCTGTCATCAAGGACAAGCCCAAGCTTTTAGAAAGAAATAATTTATCTTTTCTCTATTATGTATGTAAAATAAAGATTAATTATGTATGTAGATTCATCATAGTCAGAGCTAATTGAGGTCTAATTTATTTTACTAGTTTCATAGAGTGTGTCAAATTTACCATCACTTTCATGAGATCAGATGGGTATAACCAGGGAGCAGAAGCTGGCACAGCAGGTAGCTTAGACCTGTATTTATGACATCCTAATCTGGCCTGCTCATGCTACAATTGCTCTGCAGCTACTTGAAAGCTTTTTCCTATTGACTTCAAGAGTGCCAATAAAATCTTCTCTCCACTGTGCAAAACAGCATAGCATATAACTTGGCCTGCTTCCAGGGTAGAGGAGACTTGTTAGCTAGGTTGCAGCATGAACCCAATACTGCTCCACTGTTCCTGGCCCACCTTTGCATCTCAGACACCCCACAGACAACCCAACTCAGCACAGCACAAGATCAGCACTGTTGGGAGTCCTGCTCCTGGGGTCTCCAGCAGTAGGCTCAAGCTTGTTGTTCTCATAGTATCCAGCTTCTAAGTTTCAGGAATGGTTTTGTCTGAATTGATTTATGTCTTGTATATTTTTGTTTTCATGTGATGGCATCAGTGTATTTTCTGTCTTCAATTAAGTATAATTACCAGATGAATTTATGTATGACAGTATGATTGTTTAGCTTTAAAGCCTACCATTGTGGCACTCCTCATATGCATTTAATCTTCAGCACTCTGTAAAGTACATTAGTAATAGTTAGGAATAGTTCATTTTGCCACAGTGACCTGTCTTCAAGTGTCTGTTTTTATCTTAGTGTGGGACTGGAAAAAAATCCAGGGTGTTTTTTTTAATTTATGACACTAATTTGAATAAGATTAGCATCAGTCTTCCTTCTGTGGCTATTTATTTTGTGCATTTTACAAGGAAATCAAAACTTTGGTGGACGCTGAAGACATTTTCATTTCTGTCTGAAAGCCAGATTGTCCTCTCTGTACACAAGTGGTTTAACTATGATGTGTTAGCGAAAGGATAGCACCACTGCCACTTGCTAAGTATCCAGTGAAAATGAGTTTGTCAAACATATTTAGATGTGTGGCCTTTATGTTCAGGGAATGGCTTCTAGCTTCAATACCCATTTTGCCTCAAACAGAGATGGGACTCTGCTCTTTATCAATTTTGGCAAGCCCAGTTGTGTCTAAGTCATCTCACTAAAGGCACCAAAATCAGGACTGGTAAGTCCAGACCCATGAACAAACACCAACCTTCCTTTGTGGATGTGGGCCTTTGTGCTTCTCAGTGAAGTTTGCTGCTGTTATAGTCGCAGAATCATAGAATCATATAATGATTTGGTTTGGAAAAGACCTTAAAGGTCATGTAGTTCTAGCATCCCTGCTATGGCCAGGGACTCCTTCCACTAGATCAGTTTGCTCAAAAGGTTGCTAAAAGCCCCATCCAATCTGCCCTTGAACACTTCCCGGGGGGGGGCTTCCACACCTTCTCTGGGCAACCTGTTGCAGTGTCTCACCACCCTCACAGTGAAGAACTTCTTCTTTCTAGTCTAAATCTACCTTCTTTCAGTTTAAAACCATTACCCCTTGTCCTATCAGTACATGCCTTTGTAAAAAGTCCCTCTCCAGCTTTTGTTGACTATTTACATCTGTCACTCCAGAAGATGTTGAAATGTGATGGAATCATTTCTTAATCCTCTGCAAAACCCAACATTCCTTACAAGGAGCTATATAAGACTATGAGACCTAGATGGAACAATAACACGTCTGGCTACATAATAAAAATCAATGATTTGTTAAAATCACTATGAACACTGAAGACTAATACATTTGCACAAGCACTTTGATTAACTGTGTGGTATTTGCTTCAGGTTTCCTCCTTGCATTGTCTAGAGGAACACAGCAAAAACAAGGAGTAAAAATGGCTTACACTACGTTAGACCATGTCATATTCAAGGACCGAGTATCCACAGCAGTGATTAAAAGAATGAAAGGGGAGTGGCAGAGGTTGTCTTGATATTGCTTGAGACACTATCTGAAGTGCAATGTGAATGGCAAAAAAATTACGTATCAAAGAACATGTTCTTTTCTCCCTATAATCATACTATTTCCTATTACTTAACTAGCTTCATTTAGCTACATGTTCTATTTTTACTGAGATGCTTTATAATTGAAACTCACATCCTTCTATGTAATTTTTAAAGATGATGACTGCTATTGCAGTGAATGAGACATGATGGTATATGCTCAATTTTTATGGTGCAGTAATGCTAGATTTCATTAATAAAATAATTACTTTGTTGGAAATAATTTCTGCAGTTACAATGGGAATGCAGGTAATAGGATTCTGTGAGATTTGAATCATCAGCTATGCAGTAGTTACTGTCATTCGTTAGGAGAGTAGATAGAAGATGGGGAAGTAGTTGCACATGCAAGATAGACTGGCAAAGAATTTTGTCCTATGATATTAAGCATGTCACTGTCATACAGGCTGTGGCACCACACACAGTGCAAAGAAGGGTATGCTTTGGCCTATAAAAGCCATTTTTTCTTGTATCACAAAGACCATCTTCCCACATACATGAAGTTAGCTTTGTGACTGAAAGGAAGCTCCATGGACAATGTTTACACAAGGCTGTTTTGTGGGAACTCAGAAAATGAATACTAAAGTTGTGTCCATCATCGAGCTAAAGACTATTTCACTCCAGAATCCAAGAATAGTTGCAACATAACTATGTGGTCTCTAAGAGTAAAATTAGCTTTTAAAGTATTTTCACTGTTTCTTCAGCCATGTTTTAGTGAGTGATTTATCAAAATGCTAATTTGATGGCTTTACAAACTTGTGATAAATCATTACTGAACATATATTTTTACAAGTTAACTTTTCAACAAATCCAAAGTTCAGGTGGAACTTTGGCCACAGGTTCCCTCAAAGATATGAAGAAAAAGAACAGGTCTGAGATGTGCATACTTTGCAGGTGGGGACTTTCAAGAAACTACAGGGTATCCAAAACATCCATGTAGAACTTTCAAAGATGGCACATCATTCGTAGGAGACCCACGCCCTCTTGTTATATTAGATGGAGTCCAGGATATGCACCTCAAACACCTTTGAACTGACCTCCAGTGACTATTAAAGGAGGTGAGTTAGTACAAACCAGCACCTGATAGATATTTTTCCTTCTCAGTGGCACATACCAAATAGCTAACAAGCAGAGCAGTAAAACTACTGCCAAATACAGCTGAACAATCATAGAGGGAATATGGGGTTCCTTGCTGATCTGAAACAGAATAAAAATTAAACGCTCTAGATCTGCTCTTTCTAGAGGGTTCTAAGGAGAGGTTGAAGACCTTCTCCTCTGTCACTTCACGCTGGTAGTATCTTTGGCTAGCAACAGTTTTGAGTTATCTAAAGCAGCGGCAATTCCCACATGATTCACTGGGTCATCACCAGGGTGGAGGCAGAAGACTCTGTGGCAAGTTGAACAGCAGGTAGGGATGAGGTAGCCTCCAGGTATATATCCCCCTAGTGAGTTAGACCTCTGAACTACTCTGAGGCTTGTGCAGCACTCACCTGTGTTTCTCACTGTGTGCTTTGTAAAGCTTCAGTTATTATTTTAGTGAGTGACAAGCATTCACTTCATACCCTTCATTTTACTTTTTCAGAAGCTGATCTTTTTCAGATGCACTTCAGCTGCAGAGGCTAGAGATAGAAAGTGATAATTTGCTGGGCATCTTGATTAGAGCTTCAGTGAAGAAATGCCATTCTACTGCAAATTGGTTCTGAGGGTGGCTGGATTTTTTTAACTATCACCCATGAGCAGTGATGCTGCAAGCCATCTATTAGAAGAGAAAAACACTGACATGTATAATTAGCTGAAGTCTGCATAGCTACTTTGTACTGAATTTGGGAAAAGAGCATCAAACAGCAACATTTGGTAATCATCTGTGCTTATTAACTGTTTCTTACTAGGTGTGACTCTATTCCACTTAAATGTTTGCAGAGAAAAATTATTGCAATAATGAAGATTGGTTGCCTATCTAACTGAAGAGGACTATTTTCTTTTTAAACCACTGCTGTTAGCTTGACTGGCTTCAATTTTGCAGTTAATGTGGGTCACAGTGTTTGTCTTTTCCTTTCAACACTGCTGTCTTTATTTACACAGTTAATCACTGTTTTCAAACTATTTAATTATTTTGGAAAGCTTACATTCCACCATGCATATATTTCCTACACTGCTTTAGCTTTGAAGGAGGCACAAGAGAGGCATCAGGTCTGGCCTTTCAAAGCCAATGATGGCATACTCAGGAAATGCTCTGGCACATCACCCTCCACCTGCCACATCCCGAAGTATGATAATGCTGATGTAGCTGGAGACAAAAGGCATTCAGAGGGTGAATTCCAGCTCCAGATTCAGCCACCTAAATATACGCATCAACAATATAGGTGTCTGCTATAAGCAAGGTGTCAAAACTTCCATCATAGTTTGTGGAGACCTAGGATTCAGTTGCCCAAACATCAGAGTTTACTTTTGGGACACATGGAGATAGTGGCAATGTTTGCATAGTGGTAGTGCTTATGAATCAGGACCTAGGCATGACCTTTTGAAGTGGCATTTAGAAGATGGGATATCACAGATCTCAAATGGCAATAGGTGCGCTAGACCTCCACTAACTCCTAAAGGAGTCTTAGACATCTTGTCACCACATAGTGCCCTAGACTGTAAACACATTGAGGTGTTTGAATCTGGAAACTATTCATACTTATTAGTGAGGGAGCAGATTAAAAGGCATCAAAATTTTGTTATTGTTATTACAACACTGAGTATATTTTTAAAAAGAGGAAAGGAAAGGAAAGGAAAGGAAAGGAAAGGAAAGGAAAGGAAAGGAAAGGAAAGGAAAGGAAAGGAAA